>RXID01021950.1:0-147500 GCA_005019695.1 Trichopus zeylanicus subsp. travancoricus
CTCCAATAACTACTACTATTAATACTACAAAAAACTACTACTGTCTAACTTTTAACCACATACACCTATTACTACTACTATAACTACTCCTACCAGAACTACTGCAAGTACTACATCTACTATTGTTGCTCTGCTACTTCTACTATTAGTCCTATTACTACTACTACTACTACTATTACTACTACCCCTACTACAACCACTACTTTTACAACAATGACTTCTACTGCTAAAAGTTCTGCTACGACTACTACTACTACTATTGCAACGGCAATAGCTACTACTATTTCTATTAGTACTACACCCACTAGTACTACTACTTATACTTTCACAAGTACAGCCACTATGGCTGATACTGCTACTACAACTACAACTATTGCTATTATTACTGCTCCTACTACTAGTACTATTGTTGTTGCTACTAATACTACTACTGCTACTGTTGTTGTTTCTAATACTACTACTTCAACAACTACTACTACTACTACTACTACTACTACTACTATTCCGACTACTACAACTGCTACTACTTCTACTGCTACTTATACAGCTTCTACTACTACTGCAGCTACTACTTCTGCTGCTACTTCTCTTGCTACTACTACTAGTACTACTACTACTACTACTACTACTACCACCACCACCACCACCACCACCACCACCTCTGCTACTACTGCTAGTACTAATACTATTACCAGTACTACTACTACTACAAATACTACTATTACTGCTACTGCTACTAAGCTGACTACTACAACTGATACTACTTCTTCAACTTCTACTACTACTACTCCTACTACTTCTACTACTACTACTACTACTACTATTACTGCTACTACTAGTACAGCTCCTCCGCCTCCTCCGCCTCCTGCTATTACTACTACTAGACTACTACTACTACTACTTCAACTCCAGCTACTACTACTACTATTGCTACTACAATGTGTACCACTACTTCTCCTGTTACTGCTACTACATCTGCTACTACTACCACAACTACTTCTGTAATTACTACTATTGCTACTACCTCTACTGCTACTACTACAACAACTACTACTGCAATTACTGCTACTTCTACAACTACTACTGCCACTGCTACTACTATTACTACAACTAGTAATGCAACTACTTCCACCACCACCACTATACTACTATAACTGCACTATTACTATTGCTGCTGCTACTACTACTACTACTACAACTATTACTACAACTGCTACTACGACAACTATGACTACTACCACTATTGCTACTTCAACTACTCCTAGTACTACTACTACTATTACTACTACTACTACTCCTAGTGCCACCAGTACTCCAATTCCTACTACTACTACTAACCTACTACTACTGCTGCTGCTACTACTCCTACCACTACTACTATGAATACTCCTCCTCCTCCTACTACTACTACCACTGTTACTATTTCTGCTACTACTACGACAACTAGTTCGATCGCTACAACTACTAGTACTACTACAACTATTAGTACTACTACTTTTACCCCTACTACTACTTCTGCTGCTACTGTGACAACTACTAATACTACTACTATTATTAATGTTACCACTATAACTACTACAACTCCTATTATTACTACTATTGCTGCTATTGCTGCTGTGACTACTGCTGCTGCTACTTCTACTACTTTACATCTACTTCTAAAATTACTACTTCCATTACTTCTACTAATACTACTAGGACTACTACCACTACAGCTGCTGCTACTTTTGCTACTACTCTTGCCACTTTAACTAGTATAGCTTCTGCAGCTGCTGCCGTAACTACTGCTGCTACTACAACTACATAACTACCATTGCTACCACTACTGCTACAACAACTACTGCTACTACAAATACTACTACCACTACCACTACTCCTACTTCTACTCCTACTAATACTAGTACAACTATCCCCATTACTCTTACTACTCCAAATCATGCTACCATTACTACTACTCCAACTTTTAGTACTGCTACTACTACACCGACTCCTACTCCTACTCCTACTACTAATACTACTACTACACCAACTCCAACTCTTACTACTACAACAACAACAACAACAACAACAACTACTACTACTACTACTACTACTACTACCACCACCACTACTACAACAACAACAACAACTACTACTACTACTACAACTACAACCACTCCTATTGCTACTACTACTACAACAACTAATACTATTACAAATACTACCGCTAACACTACTACTACTACTACTAATACTACTTCTACAACAACAACAACTACCACTACTGCTACTATTGCTGTTGCTGCTGCTAATGTTACTGCTACTTCTACTACCAGTAAAACTGCTACCAGAACTACTCCTCCTACTAGTGGTACTACTACTACTTCTACCCCTAATACTACTACTACTTCTACCCCTAATACTACTATTACTACTATTACAACTACAACAACAACTACTGCTGCTGCTGCTGCTGCTGCTAATACTACTACTACTACTACTACTACTACTACTTTGAAAACTACTATTACTACTACTGCTAGTACTATAACAGCTAAGACTATTACTACATTACTACTAGTACAACTGCTACTACTATGACTCCTTCCACTACGGCTACTACTACTACTACTACTACTATAAATACTACTACTACTACTACTACTACTACAACTCCCACTACTACTACTGCCCCAACTCCAACTTCTACTACACCTATTACTACTCCGAGTCCAACTCCTCCAACAACTAGAGCTTCTATTAGTGTTAGTACTACTATTACCACTACTACTTCTACTACTACTACTACTACTACCACTACTACTACAACTAATACAACAACTCCAACTACTTCTTCGACAAAAATAACAACTACCACTACTATTGCTGTTACTGCCACGACTTCTACTACTACTGCTGCTACAACTTCTACTATTACTATTACTACTAACATTGTCGTTGCTGCTGCTGCTCCTACCACTACTACTACTTCTACAACAACAACAACTACGACTACTACTACTAATACTACCTCTACTATCAGTACAATTGCTGCTACTACAACTCCTACTACTAGTACTACTACTTCTAACACTAACACTACTACTGCTGCTCCTTCTACTACGACTTTTGCTGCTACTACTACTACTACTACAACTTCTAACCCAACTTCAATTACTACTACTACTTCTTCTTCTTTTTCTTCTTCTACTACTACTACTCCATTAATTGTTGCTACTGCAACTGCTACCGCTACTACTACTACTACTACTACTACTACTACCACCACCACCACCACCACCACCACTACTACTACTACTACCACCACCACCACCACCACACCTACTACTACTACAACAACAACAACTACTATTATTAGAACTACTACTACTTCTACTACTACTATTACAAATACTTCTGCTAATTCTACTGTTAGAATTGTTACTACTACTACTGCTACTCCTACTACTAATACAACTAATACTACAATTACAACTACTACTGCTACTGCTACTAATACTACTATTACGCCCACTACTATTGCTACAACTACTACTATTACTACTACCACTACTCCTACCACCACTCCAAGAAATACTGCTACTCCTAACACTCCTACTATTGCTACTACAACTATGCTGCTGCTTGTATTACAACTACTGCTTCAGCTCCAACAATAACTGCCGCAACCACTGCTGTTACGATTACTACTACTACGACTACTACAACAACAATAATAACTACTACTACTACTACTGCTACTACTAATACTACTACTCCAACTACTACTATTACTACAACTACTACCACTAATATTACTATTGCTATAACTACTACTCCTTCTACTACTACTACTACTGCCGTTGCTACTACGACTACTACTCGTACTAGTAGTCTTGCTACTCCTACTCCCACTACTACTACTAATATTACTCCTCCTCCTACTACTACTGCTGCTATTGCAAGTCCTCCTCCTACTACTACCCCTCCTACAACTACAGCTACTTCTATTACTACTCCTAGTCTAACGACTCCTACAACTATATCTACTAGCACTACTACTACTACTAGTACTACTGCTGCTAATATTACCACTACTACTACAACAACTACTCCTACTATTACTATTACTACGGCTCCTACTACTACTACTACTTCTGCTGCTACTATCACTAATACTACTACTACGAATATTACAATAATAACAACAACAACTACTACTACTAGTTCTACTACTAGCATAATTGCTACTACTACTACTCCTCATACGACTACTACTACTACTAATTCTATTCCTCAACCTACTGGTACTACTACTACCACTACTCCAACTACTACGCCTACTCCTACACCAACAGCCACTACTAATCCTATTACTACTACTACTGCTGCTTCTACTAACACTACTACTAATCCTAATAATCCTACTACTAATGCTACTACAACTACTCCTACTAATACTACTACTGCTAATATGCCTTTTTCTACAATGACTACTACTATTCCAACACCTAGTCCTACTACGGCAACTACTACTACTCTGACTACCACAACTCCAACTCCTACTACTACTACTACTACTATTACAGCTTCTACTACCCCTACGCCAACAAGTACTAGTCCTACTACTACTCCAACTCCCACTCCAACTACTAGTACTACTTTTACTACTATTACAACAACAACTACTACTATTACTACTACTACTACTACAGTGACTATCACAACAACAACAACTACTACTACTCCAACTCCAAATCCTACTCCAACTACCACTCCTAATACTACTACTACTAGTGCGACTTTAACTACTATAGCTACTACCACTACTACTACTACAACTACTACTGCCATTACCAATACTCCAACTAGTACTACTCCTACTAATACTCCTACTCCAACCCCTACTACTACTACTGCTGCCACTATTACTACTAATACTACTACTACTACTACTACTACTACTACTACTACTACTACTAGTACTACTACTGGTGCTGCTCCTACTACTACCACCACTGCTACTACTACTGCTACTAATGCTTCTATTAGTACTGATCTTGCTACCCCAGCTACTACTACTACTATAATTCCTACTACTACTACTATTGCTATCGCTATTATTGCTAGTACTACTGCTACTGCTACCACTACTCCTCCTGCTACTTCTCCTACTGCTATTACTACTACTGCAACTATACTACTGCTGCTTTTACTACTAATACTACTACTAAGTCTGCTACTTCTGCTACAACTACTACTGATAGTACTATTGGTACTGCAGCTACTACTTCTACAACTACTACCACCAGTACTACTACTTTTGCTACTGTTGCTACTGTTGCTACTGCTACTACTCTACTGTAGGTACAACAACTACAACTTCTACTGCAGCTAATACTACTACTTGCATAACTACTTTTGCTACTATTACTACTACTACAACTACTACTACATTACTACTACTACTATTATTACTACTATTACTGCTACTACTACAACTACAACAACAACAACAACAACTACTTCTCCTATGAAAACTACTGCTACTACTTCTCCCACTACCATTACTACTACTTCAACTACAACTTTTCTTGCTACAACTAGTATTACTAATAGTACTACTTATGCTACTGCTACTGCTGCTACTATTGCTACAACTGCTTCTACTTCGACTACTGCTACAACTACTACTACTACTAATGCAACTGCTTTCGCTACCAGTACTACTTCTCATAATACTAATACTATGCTACTACTGCTGCGATTACTATGACAGCTATAGCTATAGCCACTACGCTTACTACTATAGCAACTACTACTTCTATTACTACCGCTACTACTACTCCTACTACTAGTAGTACTACTACTACTACTACTACTACAAATGTGGCTACTATTGAAACTGCTGCAACAGCTACAACAACTACTATTACTAATGCTACTAAAACTATTGCGGCTACTGCTACTACTAATCCGACACCTAATACTACTACTAATACTACTACTTCTGCTACTACTACAACAACTACTGTTGCAACTGCTACTACTACTTCTCCTACTACTACTACTTATGCTACTAGTACATCTACTACTATTACCTCTATTACTACTACAACTGCTACACCTACAATGGCTTCTGCTACTGCTACTGCTACTATTACTACGATTGCTACTACTGCTACTACTATTACTACAATTATTACTACTACTGCTACTACTATTAACACTACTACTGCTGCCACCATTATTACTACTACTACTACTTTTACTACTGCTACAATAATAGCCACAACGACTACTGCTACAGCTACTACAGCTACTACTACTACTACTACTGCTATTAACACTACTACTGCTGCCACCATTATTACTACTACTACTACTTTTACTATTGCTACAATAATAGCCACAACGACTACTGCTACAGCTACTACTACAGCTACTACTGCTACTACAATAAGCACACTACTACAGCTACAGTTGTGGCTATTACTACACTTGCTGCTGCTACTGCCACTACTGCTGCTACTACTACTGCTGCTACTACTCCTACTAAAGCTACTACTACAACTACTACTACTACTGTTGCTACTACAAATACTACTACTACTATCGCTCTAACTTTGGCTATTACTACTACTTCTACTCCAACTAATAATACTTCTGCAACTACTACTACTACTACAACTTCTACTAGTATTACAATAACTACTATTACTGCTACTACTGCTTCTACTTCTATGACTGCTGCTGCTACTACTACTGCTGCTACTATGGGTACTACTGCTACAACTACTACCACAATTTTGACTACTGCTACTGCTACTATTGCTACTACCAATTCTACTGCTAGTACTTCCACTTCTACTACTTCTACTACTGCGGCTAGTACTACTACAACAACAACAAATATTACTAATGCTACTAGCACTATTAATACAATAATCAATAATGCCTTTACTACTACTTCTGCTGCTACTTCTCCAATAACTACAACAACAACAACAACAACAACAAGAAGTACTACTACTATTACTACTACTACTACTATGACTACTGTAGCTACTGTTACTACTACTACTATTGGTACTACTTCTCAAATTAATACTACCACTACTACTACTACTACTACTACTACTACTACTACTACTACTTCCATGACTACTACTGGTACTATGACTACTATTACTTCTACTACTACCGCTTCTTCTATGACTACTACTACTATTATTGCTACTGCTATAGTTACAACTACTACTACTACAACTCAACTACTTCTACTCTAACAACTGCAGCCACTGCAACTGCTATTGCAACTACTACTATTACTACTACTGCTATTACAACTACTGCAGCTCTTGCTGCTACAGCTGCTACTACTACTAATACTGCAACTATTACTATGACTACTACTACTATTACTACTACTTTTACTACTACTATAGCTAGTATAATTGCTACTACTGCAACTAGTGCTACTACTATGAGTACTACTACCACTACTTCTAACACAACAACTACTACTACTGCAAATTCTAGTACTCTTACAACTACAATAGCTACTATTACTGCTGCTGCTATTGCAACTACTACAACTACTACTGCAACAACTAGTGCTACTGCGACTACTCTTACTGCTACTACTACAACTACTGCCACTGCTACCACTTCTGCTAGTCCTACTACTACTACTACTATAGCTACTGCAACTATTGCTACGACTATTACTGTTCCTACTACTACTACTACTTCTAATACTACTGCTGCTGCAGTTGTTGTTCTTGTTGCTACTACTACTACTACTACTATTGTTGTTGTTGCTACCACTATGACTACTACTACGACTTCTCCTACTCTTATTACTACTGCTACTGCCTCTACTGCTACTACACTGATACTGCTTCAGCTACTACTACTACTATTGCTACTGCTACCACTACAGCTGCTACTGCTAATGCTATTACTACTACTACTATTACTGCTACAATTGCAACTAATGAAGCTACTAATGCTACTACTACTACTGTTACAACTACTATAACCACTACTATTACTACTACTCCTACTACTACTACTTCTCCTTCAATAAACACCTACTACTACTTCTCCTACCACTATTACTACTACAACTATGGCTACTGCTACTACCACTACTACTACTACTACTTCTTCTACTACTGCTACTACTACTACTACGACTACTTCCACTGCTACTACCCCCCCTACTACTACAACTACTACTATTACTACTTCTATTATGACAGCTACTACTACTATTGCTACTAGTACTACTTCTACTATAACTACTACTACTACTACTATAACTACTACTACTACTACTACTTCTACTGCTACTACTACCACTAATACTCCAAATACTTCTACTGCTACAACAACTAGTACTACTACTGCTACAATGGCAACGACTACTAATACTACTACTACAACAATAACTATTCTTGCTGCAACAGCTGCAACCGCTACTACTACTGCTACTACAACAACTACTGGTACTACTACTGCTACTGCTACTACTCTTACTACTATTGCTACTACTACTGCTGCTTCTACTACCACAACTACCGCTACTATTATTGCTACTACTGCGTCTTCTCCTCCTACCGCTACCTTTGCTACTACTACTTCAACAACTTCTAATATTAATCCTACTTCTGTTGCTGTTGCTACAACCACTACTGCTACTCCTGCTACTTTAGTTACTACAAATGCTACTACTTTTTTGACTACTACCACTACTACTATTATTACTCATACTTCTACTTCTGCTACTACTGCGACTGCAACTACTTCTACTTCTACTACTGCTTTTGTTACCGCTACAACTCCTACTGGTACATCTTCTACAACTACTACCACTACTACTACTTCTACTGCTGATGCTATTGGTGCTATTACTATAATTACTACGACTAATGCTATTGCTAATGCAACTACTACAACTATCACTACTACTACTACTATTACTACTACTGCTACTACTATTGTCATTACGATGACTCCAACTACTACTATTGGTCCTACTACAACTGCTACTACTAGTACCAGTCATACTAATAAAAGAAATCTAAACACTCCTCCTACTACTACTTTTGCTACTACTACAACAACTACTGCTGATGCTACCATAGCTAGTACTACTACTAGTACTAGTACTACTACTAGAACTGGAGCTACTGTTGCTGCTATCACTACTACTACTACTGTTGCTGCTACTACTACTACAACTATTGCTACAATTACTTCTGCTACAACAACTACTAGTACCACTACTATTGTTGCTTCTTCTACTACTAATATGGCTACTACTACTGCGACTGTTACTGCTAACACTAGTACTACTGCTTTTATTACTACACTACTGCTACTACTACTACTAATACTACTATTAATACTACTACTGCTACTCCAGCTGTTGTTCCTGTGGCTGCTACTAATACTACTACTCCAGCTACTACTACTAATACAACTATTGCACCTACTACTACTCCTACTACTGCTGCAATTACCTATATTACTACTGCTACTACTACAACTGCTACAACTACTACCGTAACTACTACTTCTACTATTACTACGACTACAACAACAACTACTACTACTATTGCTACTACTACAACTACTACAACAATTACTACTACAGCTAATGTTGCTACTACTTCTACTACTACTACTACTACTACAACAACAACAACAACAACAACAACTACTACTACTACTACTACTACTACTACTACTACCACAGCACTGCTACTACTCCAACAACTACTACTATTACAACAACAACAACAACTACTACTACTACTACAACTACCCCTATTGCTACTACTACTACTCCGTCTGCTACTACTACTACTACTACTAATACTACTATCACTACTACTACTACTTCCACAACTACTACTGCTACTACTATTCCTACTTCTACTACTATGACTACTACTCCTATGGCTAAAACTACTACTACTACAACTACTTCTAGTGCTACTACTACTACTACCACTACTCTTGCTGCTACTACTACTACTACTACTACTACTCCAACAGCTACTAATTATACTACTACTACTACTAATACAACTACTACCACTAGTACTGCTACTATGACTATTATTGCTTATTCTACTACCACTACAACTACTACTAGTATTACTACTACTACAACTTCTACAACTCCTACTCCTAATGCTACTCCTCTTATGACTACTTTTGCTACTACTACTGCTACTGCTGCTGCTACTACTACAACTACTACTTCCACTTTGACTACTACTACTATTGCTACAAGTACTACAACCACTACTACTACTACTACCACTACAACTACTACTACTACAACAATAACAATAACAACAACAACAACTACTGCTAGCACTACTGCACCTATTACTGCTATGACTACCACTACGACTGCAACTCCTAAGACTACTACTACTACCACCACCACTCCTACTACTACCACTATTACTGTTGATGCAAATACTACTACTTGCATGACAACTACAACTGCAACTACTGCTGCTACTACTACTACCACTACACCTACTGCAGCTACTACTACTAGTACTACTATTACAACTACTACTAATTGTATTATTGCTACTACTGGTACTACTACTACTACTACTACAACTACTACTACTACTTCTGCTGCTAGTACTAATACTACTACAACTACTACTACTCTTGCTACTACTACTTCTACCGCTACTCTTACTACTACTGCTACTACTACTACTGCTTCTACTTCTACTACTACTATGACTGCAACTTCTACTACTATAGGTACTACAACTACTGCTGCTGCTGCTATTGCTACTGCTACTACTTCTATTACTACTACTACTACTCGTATTACTACTTGTAATACAATTACTACTACTACATCTACTATAACAACAACAACTACTACCATAACTACAATAACCACTTCAAGTTCTATTACAAAAACTACTACTACTACTACTACTCCTACTACTATTATTACCACTACTTCTACAACTGCTACTACTGCTATTACTCTTACTACTATTACTACTACTGCTATTCCTACTACTACTGTTGTTGCTGTTGCTACTACTGCTACTGATACTACTGCTGCTACTACTACTACTACAACTATTATTACTATGATTTATACTACTACTACTGTTCCAGTTACTATTACTACTCCTACTCCTACTAAAATTACTACTACTATTACTGCTTCTATTACTACTGCTACTGCTTCTACTACTACTTCTACTACTACTACAACAACAACAACAACAATAACTACTACTACTACTCCTACTAGTACTAGTACTACTACCACAAACACTACTCCTACACCTATTGTTACTACTACTACTCCTACTACTAGTGAGACTATTGCAAACACAACTACTACAACTATCGCTCCTACTACTAGTATTACTACTTCTACTACTACTACAACAATAAGAACAACAACTACTACTCCGACGACTACTACTACTACTACTATGACTTTTACAACCGCTACTGCTGCTCCTACAATTACTCCTACTACTATTCCTTCTCCAACACCTATTCCTACTACTACTCCCACTACTACCACTAATACTACAACAACAACAATGACAACAACAACAACAACAACAATGACAACAACAACAACAACAACTGCTACTACTACTACTACTATTACTACTACTACTACAACAACTACTACTACTACTACTACTACTTCTACTGCTACTAGTACTACTAGTACTACTACTGCTATTGCTATTGCTACAACTACTAATGCTACTACTACTACCGCTATTGCTGCTACTACTATTACGACTATTAGTACCGCTACTACTACTACTCCTATTGCGACTACTATTACTACTACCACTTCTACTGCAACTACTACAACAACAACTATTGCTACTACTAACATGGGTACTACCATTGCTATTATTGCTATAACTGTGACTACTACTACAACAACTACTACTGCTTCTACTACTACAACTACTGCAGCTACTACTACAACTAATACTACCACAACTAGTACTACTATTGTTGTTGCTACTATTGCAGCTGCGAATACTGCTACTACTTCTCCTACAACTACTACTATTGCAACTATTACTACTGTTATTACGACAACAACTACTACTTGTACTACCACTACTTCTGCTACTACTATTGCTACTACTATTGCCACTACTACTACTATAACAACTAGAACTACTACAACAACTACTACTACTACAACAACAACTACTACTACTACTAAAGCTGCTACTACTACTGCTCTTGCTATAGCTACTACTTCTTTTGTTTCAACTGCTTTTGCTACTACTACTATTGCAACTACTATAGCTACTACTACTGCTATTAGTGTTAATGCTAGTATTTTTGGTACGACCACTACTGCTGCTGCTACTACTCTTACTACTCCTACTGCTACTACTACTACTACAACAACAACAACTACTACTACTACTACTTCTACTGCTACTAGTACTACTAGTACTACTACTGCTATTGCTATTGCTACAACTACTAATGCTACTACTACTACCGCTATTGCTGCTACTACTATTACGACTATTAGTACCGCTACTACTACTACTCCTATTGCGACTACTATTACTACTACCACTTCTACTGCAACTACTACAACAACAACTATTGCTACTACTAACATGGGTACTACCATTGCTATTATTGCTATAACTGTGACTACTACTACAACAACTACTACTGCTTCTACTACTACAACTACTGCAGCTACTACTACAACTAATACTACCACAACTAGTACTACTATTGTTGTTGCTACTATTGCAGCTGCGAATACTGCTACTACTTCTCCTACAACTACTACTATTGCAACTATTACTACTGTTATTACGACAACAACTACTACTTGTACTACCACTACTTCTGCTACTACTATTGCTACTACTATTGCCACTACTACTACTATAACAACTAGAACTACTACAACAACTACTACTACTACAACAACAACAACAACTACTACTACTACTAAAGCTGCTACTACTACTGCTCTTGCTATAGCTACTACTTCTTTTGTTTCAACTGCTTTTGCTACTACTACTATTGCAACTACTATAGCTACTACTACTGCTATTAGTGTTAATGCTAGTATTTTTGGTACGACCACTACTGCTGCTGCTACTACTCTTACTACTCCTACTGCTACTACTACTACTACTGCTGCTGCTGCTGCTGCTGCTGATACTATTACTACTACTACTACTACTACTACTACTACTACTTCTACTTCTACTACTGTAACATCTGCTAAAATGGCTACTTCTACTACTACTCCTACTACAACAACAACAACAATAACTACTACTGCTACTAAAAATACTCTGGCTACTCCTGCTTCAAATACTACTACTACTAATACTAATAGCAATACCACTACTACTACTACTACAACAACAACAACTACAACTACTACTACTAAAACTGCTACTGCTACTGCTCTTACTACAACTACTGCTTCTTCTGTTTCAACTGCTTTTGCAACTACCACTATTGCAACTACTATAGCTACTATTGCTGCTACTAGTGCTAACGCTAGTATTTTTGATACGATCAGTACTACTGCTGCTACTGCTCTTACTACTGCTACTACTGCTACTACTACTACTACTACTACTACTACAACTGCTACTACTTCAACTAGTATAACTTCTGCTACGATGGCTACTTCTGCTACTACTCCTACAACAATAACAACAACAACAACAACAACAAAAACTACTACTACTACTACTAAAATTACTAGTAAAAATACTCCGACTACTCCTGCTTCTAATACGACTACTAATACTAATAGTAATACCACCACCACCACCAGTACTACTACAACTACTACTAATGCTACTACTACTTCTACTACTACTTGTACTATTTTTCGTTCTACTACCGCTATTGCTGTTAGTACAAGTACTACTACTACCACTACTACTACTACTACAACAACTAGTGCTACTACTTCTACTTCTACTGCCACTTTTACAACTACTAGTAGTACTACTACTACTACTATTACTACAACTACAACTACTAGTACTTCTACTAATGCTTCTGTTACTACTACTACAACTACAACAACTACTACTCCAACTACTATTACTAGATCTTCTCCTCCTAATACAATTACAGCTACTATTATTACGGCTACTGCTACTGCTACTAGTCTGGCTACTAGTACTGCTACTGCTACTGTTGCTACTACTACTACTTGTACTACTTCTGCTACTACTAATGCTACACCTACTATAACAAGTACTCCTACCACTGCTACTACTACTACTACAACTAATGCAACTATTGCAACCACTGCTACAATGGCTACTTCTACTTGTACTCCTACTACTACTACTACTACTACAACAACAACTACTACTACTAATATGACTACAACTATAACTTCTGCTACTAGAAATACTTCTACGACTAATACTATCACTACAATACAACTATTACTACTTCTATTACTACTAATACTAATCATATTACTACTGCTAATACTACTACTACTACTTCTAATACTACTTCTGCTACATTTATTGCTACTTCTATTACTTGTACTCCTAATCCTTGGACTACTACTACTACAATTGCCACAACATCAATGACAACTTCTAGCACTATTGCTACTACTACTACTTCTCCAGCTACTACTACTTCAGATACTACTACTGCTACTATTTCTACTAGTTTTATTACTACAATTATTACAGCTAGAATGACCTCTACTACTGCTACTACTACAACTGCTACAGCAACCGCTACTACTACTACTATTGTTGCTACTACCACTACCACAACCACAAATATTGTTGCTACTACTGCTGCTACTACAGCAACTACTTCTACTACTGCTACTACTACTCCAACTTCTACTCATTCTCCTACACCTATTGCTACCACTTTTCCTACTCCTACTACCTCTATTACTACTGCTAGTACTACTACTACTACAACTATAACCATTACTACTACTGCTGCTGCTGCTATCGCAACTACCTCTGCTACTATCACTACTACTTCTCCTTCTGCTACTACTAATACTACTACTCGTCCTATTACCACTACTACTAGTACCATGACAACAACTACTACTACAATAATAACAATAACAACTACTACTACAACTGCTACTATTTCTGTTACTTCTTCTTCTGCTACCACTGCTACTACTACTAACACTACTAGTATTACAACAACAGCTACTACTACTACTACTAGTAATACTACAACTATTATTGCTGCTACTACTACAACCACTACAGTACTACCATGACTACTTCTTCCATAACTACTTCTACACCAACAACTACAGCCACAGCAGCTGTGACTGCTACTACAACTGCTACTACTTCTACTGCCGCTACAACTATTGTTACAATTACGGCTACTACTACTATTAGTACTACTAATACGGCAATTACAACTACAGCTTCTACTAATACGGCTGCTACTACTACTACTACTACTTAGACTGCTACTACTATTACTATAGCTATAGTTGCTGCTACTACTATTGCTACTACTACTACTAATAATGCTACATCTACTACGACTACTGCTACTGCTTCTACTGCTACTACTACTGCTACTACTACTACTACAGCTACTTCTAACACTATTACTGCTACTACTACCACTACTCCTACTACTGCTACTACTACTACTACTACTACTACTACAACTAATGCAGCTACTCATGCGTCTACTATTATAGTAACTACTACTACTACTACTACTACTACAATTACTTTTACAACTAATGCTACAACTAGTGCTACGATTATAACTACTACTACAACTACTATAACTACTACTACTCCTATAATGATAGCACCTACTACTTAACCTCCTACTACTGCGACTGCAACTACTATGACTACAACAACTTCTGCTACTACTACTATAGCTACCAATATTGCTATTTCTACTACTTCTACTACTGCTACTTTTGCTACTACTACCACTACTATTACTACTACTCCTACTGCTTCTACTACTATGACTCCGACTACTACTACTACTGCTACTACGACTTCTATTTCTATAGCTACTACTATAGCTGCAACTACTACTCCTATTACTTCTACTGCAACTACTACTACGACTACTACTCCTAATACTGCTACTCCTACTACTACTACGATAACAACTGCTAATACTACTACTACTATGACTATAATTGGTACAGCTGCTGCTGCAACAGCTGCAACTGCTATGGCTATGGCTGATACTACTACGGCTACTAAAATTGCTACCACTACGTCTTCTCCTCCTCCTACTACCATTGCCGCTACAACGACTACTGCTATTGCTACTGCTACTATTACTACTATTGCTACTATTATTACTACTACTTCTACTTCGGCAACTACTGCTACTATGACTACTATTACTTCTACTACAACTATTGCTACTATTACAACTCCTGCTACTACTACTACTACGACGACGACAACTACTACTCTATTACTATTGCAATTGCTACTACTGCTGCTGCTGCTCCAACTACTGCAACTACTAATACTACTACTGCTACTACACTGCTACTCCGTCAACTGCTATTATTGCTACTACGACTACTGCTACTACTACTAAAACCGATGCTACTGCTAATACTGTCACTACTACTACCACCACTATTGCAAATATTGCTTCTACTACTACTACTCCTACTAATGCTTCTACTGCTACTGTAACTACTACTACTAATACTACAACTACTTTTACAGCTACTACTGCTACTAGTACTACTACTACTGCTACTATGACTTTTACTACTAATACTACTACTGCTTCCACTTCTCCTACAATAACAACTACTACTATTTCTCCTACTACTACTACTACTGCTTCTCCAACTACAACTACTGCTACTTTTACTACTACAACTGTTGCTGCTACTGCAACTACTACGATTGCTACAACCACTTCTGCTACTACTGCTTCTATTACTATGGCTACCACTACTACTGCTAGTTCTAATACTGCTACTACTACAACAACTACTACCTCTCTGATTACTTCTACTGCTACTACTACTTGTACTCCTAGTAGTACAAGTGCTATAATGGCAACTACTGCTACTACTATTGCTTCTACTATTGCTACTGCTACCGCTGCAACTGCAGCCAATGCTACTAATATTACTACTACTACTACTACTTCAACTACTGCTACCACTGCTGCCACTATTATCGCTCCAACTACCATTATTGCTACTAATACAACTAATACTGCTTCTACTACTACTACTACTACTACTTCTAGTACTACTTTCACAATTACTACTAATAATATTACAACAACTACTACTTCTGCTACAACAACTACTGCTACTGCTATTGTTACTATGACTGTTATTACTGCTGCTACTACTACTATGACTACTGCTGCTGTTGTTGCTGCAACAACTACTACTGCTAAAATAATTGCTACTACAACTGCTAGTACAACTACTATTGCTACTGCTACTACTACCACTGTTGCTACTAAACATACTATTACCCCTCCAACTACTGCAACTACTGCTACTACTTCGGCTACTACTATTACTGCTACTCCTACTAATACTGAAGTTACAACAACTACTACCGCTACAACAAGTATTGCTACTACTACTACTAAAACTATTTCTAGTACTACTTCTCCTACTATTGCTGCTACTACTACTTCTGCTACGACTGCTACAACCGCTACTACTGCCACTGAGGCTACTACTACTACTATTACAACTACAACTATGACTACTACTATGACTACCACAATAACCATTACTACAACTACTACTATATAGCTGCTACTACTACAACTTCTCCAGGTACTAATCGTACTACTAACACTACTGCTACTGCTACAGCTACTTCTACTGCCACTACTACCACAACTACTACTACGATTACCACTGCTACTACTATCACTACTGCAACTACTACTATCACTGCTACTTCTACTACTTCTCCTACTACTACTACTTCAACTACAACTACTACTACTCCTACTACTACTAATACTACTACTATAAATACTCCTACAACTAATAATACTACTACAATTCTACTGTTAATAATACTACTACTAATAATACTAATAGTACTACGAACACTCCAAATACTACGACTACTACTACTTTTGCTATAACTATTGCTGCTGCTGCTACTACTACTGCTGATACTGCTACTACAAGTATGATGACTATTGCTGCTAATGCTACTACTGCTAATACTGCTGCTTCTACTATTACGACTACAACTATTACTGCAACAACGGCTATAGCTACAGCTACTACTACTACTGCTACTGTTACTATAGCTACTACAGATACTACCACTACAATTGCAGCTATTGCTGCTGCTACTACTACTACAACTACTGCTACTCTTAACACTACAGCTACTACTACCCCTTCTCCAAGACCAACTCGTACTACAACTCCCACTCCTACTACTACAACTACAACAACAACAACTACTACTACTACTAGGACTGCGATTACTACTACTGCTCATTCTGCTACTACTACTACTACTACTACTACGACTACCACTAATACTACTACTACTACTACTACCATACAACTATTATTACTACTTCTTCTATGTCTGCTACTTCTACTACTATGACATCTACTACTCCACCTGCTACTATTACTACGACTACTCCTACTACTAGTATAACTACTACTGCTACTGCTACTACAATTAGTACTCCTACTACTACTACAACTACTGCAACTATTGCAACAACTGCTACAACGACAACTTCTACTACTACTCCAACTACTGCTACTACTACCACAACTACGGCAACTACAACTACTACAACTCCCATTACTACTGCTACTACTACAAGTGCTACTACTATAGCTATTACCACTTCTATTACTACTGCTACTAAAACTACTACTACTACTGCTGCTTCTGCTATTCCTGCTACTACTGCTACTACAACTACTCCTGCTGCTACTACTGCTACTGCTACTACTACTCATGCTGTAGCTGCTACTACTATTGCTACTAGTGCAACTACAACTACAACTACTACTACTGCAACTACTGCTGTTAGTACGATGACTCCTACTACTACACCTATTGCTACTAAAACAATAGCTACTACTACGGCTACTGCTGCTACATCTACTATAGCTTGTACTACTACTACTGCTACAAATAATACTAGTGCTATTACAACAACAACAACTACTACTACTATTAGAAGCAAAGCTGCTACTAATTCAACCACTGGTACTACTACTACTGCTGCTAAAACTACTACTACTTCAACAACAACTACTACTAAAACTAATACTACTTCCACTGTGGCAACTGCTGCAACAACTACTATTCTTACTACTACTACTACAGCTACTACTACTATGATTACTCCTACGCCCACTCCTATTCCTACTACTACTACTACTAATTCTACTGAAACCTCTACTACTACTACTACCGCAACTACAACAACTACCACTAGTGCAATTACAAACACAACAACAACTACTACTACTACTGGTACTACAACGACAACAACTACTACGACTGCTACTAATGCCGCTGCCACTGCTACGATAGCTGCCACAACTACTAATACTACTTCTTCTACTACTACTACTACTTCGGCTACTATTACTACTACTTCAACTACCACCACCAGTACCACTAATATTACTATTACTACTACCACGACTGCTAATACTACTACAACAACTACTACTTCTACTACTACTACTACAACTACTACTACTACTGCTGCCACTACTAGTACTACTACTGCCACTACTAGTACAATGACTACTACTGCTAATACTACTAATACTACTACTACAACTCGTTATGCTACTACTATTCCTACTACTACTACTACTACTACTACTACTACTACTACTACTAATACTACTCCTAGTACTGCTACTACTTTTACTAATACCACTGCAACTAATGCTAATAAAACTACAACTACAACAATAAGAACCACAACAACTACTCCTCCTACTACCACTACCACTCTAACAACTAATGCTACTGCTACTACTGCTACTGCTGCTACAACTACTACAACTACTACTACGACAACTACAACTACTACTACAGCTACTACTACAACTACCTCTACTACTACAAAAACTACTACTACAACTCCCACTCCTACTACTACTCCTACTCCTACTACTACAACAACTACTACTACTACTGCTGTTGGAACTATAACTTCCGCTACAACACTATTTCTGCTGCTGCTACTAGTACTACTACTACTACCACTCTCATTCCTACTGCTGCTACTACTACTTCTACTGCTATAGTTATGACTACTTCTATTACAACTGCTACTGCTACTACTAGTACTACTACAGCTGCTAAAACTACTGCTACAACTGCTACTGCTACTGCTACTGCTGCTACTATTACTCATGCTGCTACAGCAGCTACTACTACTATTGCTACAAGTACCATAATTACTATTACTACTGCTACTGCTACTGTTGCTGCTAGTGCTACTACTCCTACTATTATAACTATTGCTACTGCAATAACAGCTACTGTTACTACTACTACATTTACTATAGCTAGTACTACTACTACTACAACAAATGATACTATTGTTACTACTACTACTATTACTACTACTAGAATCACTGTTGCGACTACTTCAATTACTACTACTACTATTACTACTACTGCCACAACAAAACCTACTACTACACACCACCACAACTATTACTATATACGACTAATACTACTACCACTGCGACAACTACTGCTACAACTGCTACAGCTACAACAATTACTTCAACTCCCACTCCTACTCCAACTCCTGCTACTACTACTCCGACTACTACCCCTACAACTACTACTACCACTTCTACAACAACTACTCCTCCTACTACAACTACTGCAACTACTGCTACAACTGGTACAACAATAACTACTACAACTACCACTACTACAATTACTTCCACAATAACAACTACTACTATTACTACTGCAACTTAAACTGCTGCTACTACTTCTACAGGTAGTACAATGACAACAACAACAACAACAATAACTATTACTACTAAAACTACTACTACTACCACTAATACTATTACTCCTACTGTTGCCACTCCTACGACGACTGCCACGACTACTTATACTACCACTACTTCCACTAATATTAGGACTACTACTAAAACTATAACAACAATAACAACAACTACTACTACTACTACAACCACTACAACTACTAATGCCATTACTACTACTACTATTACTAATACTCCTAATACTACTAATACTTCTCCAACTTCTACTACTACTAGTACTACTACTACTACTGCCACTACTGCTGCTGCTGCTACTGCTACTACTTTCACTACTACTACTACTACTTCAACTACAACTGCAACAACAAGAATAACAATAACTACTACTCCTACTACCACTGCTACTACAACTAGTACTGCTACTACTACTAGTGCTATTGCTACTACTACTACAACTACTACTACTAAGACTACTATGATGACTACTACTACTACAACTCCTACTACCACTACTACTACTATAACTATCACTACAACTACTCCAACTTCCACTCCTACTACTACTCCTACTCCCACTACTACAGCTATAACAACAACAACAACTACTACTACTGCAACTACTACTTCTACAACAACAATACCTCTATTGCTACTACTAGTAGTACTACTGCCACTCCCATTACTACTGTTGCTACTACAATAATTAAAACTATAGCTATTACTACTTCTATTGCCACTACAACTACAACAACTACTACTAATACTGCTACTGCTGCTAATACTACAACTGCTGCTACTACTAGTCCAATAACTACTATGGCTGCTACTTCAACTACAACTACTAATACTACTACCACTATGGTAACTATTGCTACAACTACTACGGCTACTACTACTACTACAAGTACCACAACTATGATTATTCCTACTCCAACTCCTACTACTACATCTACTATTACTACAACCACTACTACAACAACAACTAATGCAACTACAACAACTACAACCACTGTGACTACTGCTACAGTAGGTAGAACAACAACAATAACTACTACCACTGCTACTCTTACTACCATAGCTACTACTACTACCACAGCTATTACTACTACTAGTACTAGTACTACTACTACTACTACTACTACTACTACTACGACTACGACTACTACAACTACTACTTCTACTAGGACTATAATGACAACTACTGCTACTACTACTACAACAACTACTCCTATAACTGCTACAACTGTTGCTGCGACTTCTACCGCTAATACTACTACTACTACAATGACAAGTACAATGATTGCCACTCCCGCTTCTACTCTTACTATTATTACTACTAGAACTACTGCTGCTGCTGCTGCTACTACAACCGCCGCCACTCCAACTCCAACTGCAACTACCACCACCACTACTTCTGCTACTATAACTTCTACTACTACTACTACTACCATAACTACTACTAATACTTCTATTCCTACTACTTCTACTATTACTAATACTGCTACTCCAACTACTACAACTACAACTACTACTTCTCCTACACCTACTACTACTACTACTACTACTACTACTACTACTCTTACTACTACTCCTACTCCTACACCTACAGCTACTCCAACTACTACAACTACTTCTACTACTATGCCTCCTACTACCGCTACTACTACTCCTCCTAACACTCCTAATAGTACTATTACTACTACTACAACTACTACTACTACTATTACTATAATTACTACTACTACTACTACTACTACTACTACTACTACTACTACTACTACTACCTATTCTACTACTATTACTACTGCTGCTGCTGCTGTCACTAGTACTACTGCTACAACAACTTCTATTACTACTACTACTGGTGCTAGTACTACTACTACCATTACTTCTACTACTACTACTACTACTTCTACGACTTCTACTATTATTACAACTACTACAACTATTGCTACTACTACTACTACTGCTACTACTACTACTACTTCAACAACCACTACTACTACTACCACCACCACAACTACCACTGCTACTACAACAACTTCTACTATTGATACAACAACAACTACTACTATTACTATTACTTCTTCTTCTACTACTTCTCCTACCACAACTCCCACTACTAATACGAATCCTACTACTACTCCTACAAAAATAACAACTACTACTACGACCATAGCTACAACAACTACAAATACCAATATTATTACAACTACTATAAGTATTACTATTACTATGGTTACTCCTATTAGCTCTGCTATTACAACTACTACTACAATTACTACTACTACTACTACAACAACGCAACTACTACTACTACTACTATCACTACTAATTCTACTGCTACTATTGCTAATATTGCAAACTACAACTACTGCTACTCCTACAACAACTACTACTACTATTGTTAATTGCTCCTATTGCTACTACTAATATTACCACAACATCTGCTACTACTACAACTACTACAACTGCTACTACTACAACTACAACTACTATTGCTATTACTACTACTACTACTACAATGACTGCTACAGCTACGACTACTCCTACTACAACTACAACAACAACAACAACTACTACTACTACTGCTACTACTACTACACCTACTACTCCTACTTCTGCTGCTGTTCCTTCTACTAATCATACTAATACTATTTCTACCGCTGCTAATGCTGCTGCTGCTACTTTGACTACTGTTAGTACTACTATAATTATTTCCACTCCTACAACTACTGCTACAGCTACTACTATGTCTACTACTACTATGCTGCTACTACGATTACTACTACTACTTCTACCACTAGAATAACTACTACTCCAACTACAAGTCCTACAAGTATTACTACTGCTACTACTACTACTATTACTTCTACTACGACAGCAACTACTACAACTACTACTACTACAGCTGCTGCTGCTACTACTACCACTACTACTACCTACTACTACAACTACTACTACTACCCCTACTATGACTACTACTATTACTTCTATAATTACTATTACTACTAATAAAAGTATTACTAATACTACTACTTCTATAACTACCCCCATTACAACTGCCACTACTATGATAAGTCCTACTACTACAACTACTGCTACAACAACAACTACTGTGACTACTCCTATTGCTACAACTACAACAACAACTACTACAACTACTACTGCTACTACTACTACTACTACTACCACAACTACTACTGCTACTACTTTCGCTATTACTGCTACTACTACTGCAACTACTATCACTGCTACTACTACTGCTGCAACAAATTCTACTACTACTTCTGCTACTCCTAATTCTCCTACTATTACTACGGTTACTCCAACAACAATAACAACTCCTACTGCTACTACTACGAGTACCACTTCTACTACTACTACTGCTAGTATCACTACTACTACTACTGCTACTGCTCCTACTACTAACTACAACTACTACTGCTCCTACTACTACTACTGCTAGTACCGCTACTACTATAACTCTTACTGCTATTACCACTACTACTACTGACACTACTGATACTTCTATTGTTGCTACTACTAAGACTCTTGTAGCCACTACTATAGCTGTTACTACTTCTATAATAACTACTATTACTGCTACTACTACTACTATTGTTATTGCTGCTACTTCTACTACTGCTACTATTGCTACTACTACTTCTACGGTTGCAACTGCTACTACTACTACTACTACTACAGCTACTGCTGCTACTATTGCTACAACTACTATTATTACCGCTACAATTACTACTATTACTGCTACTGCTTTTGCTGCTTCTACTGCTACTACTACCACTACTATTATGATTACTACTGTTACTACTATGACTGCTACTACCGCTACTACTACTGCTGCTGCTACTACTACTAATACTGCTATTATAGTAGTAGTAGTAGTAGTAGTAGCAAAGTAGCAGTAGTAGTAGAAGGAGTAGTAGTAATAAAACTTGTAGTAATAGTAATAGTAGTAGTAGCAGCAGCAAAAGTAGTAATAGCAGTAGTAGTAGCAGTAGTAATATTAGTAGTAGTAGTAGCGAATCTCGTAGCAGCAGTAATAGTAGTAGACGAAGCAAAAGTAGCAGCAGCAGTAGTAGTAGCAAAAGTAGCAATGGTAGTAGTAGTCATAGTTATTATAGAAGCAGTAGTAGTATAGTTGCAGTAGTTGTAGTAGCAGTAGTAGTAGTAGTAGGAGAAGTGGATGTAGTAGTAGCAATAGTAGTAGTAGTAGTAGCAATAATAGTAGTAGTGATAGTAGTAATCATAGCAGTAGTAATAGTAGCAGTAGCAGCAGCAGTAATAGCAGTAGCAGTAGCAATAATAGTGGTAATAGTAGTAATTATAGTAGAAGTAGTAGTAGTAGTTGCAGCAGCAGCAGCAACAATTGCGGTGGTGGTGGTGGTAGTAGTAGTAGTAATAGCAGCTCTAGCGATAACAATAGTAGCAACAGTATTAGTAGCAGTAGTAAGAGTAAAAGTACTAGTTGTATTAGCAGTTGTAGCAGAAGTAGCATTATCAGCTATAGTAGTAGTAGTTGCAGTAGCAGTAGTAGCAGTAGTAGTAGTTGTAGCAGTACTAGTGCTCGTAGTAATAGGAGTAGTGGTAGCAATTATAGTTGTTGTATTAGTAGTATTAGTAGCAGTAGCAGTAGTAGTAGTAGTAGTTGTTGTTGTCAGATTAGTAGTAGTACTCATAGTAGTAGTAAAACTAGTAGAAGTGTTTGTAGTAGTAGTAGTAGTAGCAGCAACAGTAGTAATAGTAAATGTTGTTTCAAAAGTAGCAATAGTAAAAGTATTAGTATTAGCTGTAGTAGTAGTAGGAGGAGTAGAAGCTATAGTAGTAGTGGTAGTAGTAGCAGTTGCAGTAGTTGCCGTAGTAGTGGTAGTAGCAGTAATAGTAGTAGCAGCAGTAGAAGTAGTAGCAACCGTAGTAGCGGTAGTAGCAGTTATAGTAGT
Organism: Trichopus zeylanicus subsp. travancoricus; assembly: GCA_005019695.1. NCBI lineage: Eukaryota > Viridiplantae > Streptophyta > Magnoliopsida > Dioscoreales > Dioscoreaceae > Trichopus > Trichopus zeylanicus. The sequence goes on from RXID01021950.1 coordinate 26,020, forward strand.
AGGAGTAGTGGCAGTTGCGGAAGAAATAGTAGTAGTGGTAGGAGAAGTAGAGGTAGTAGTAATGCCAGTAATTGCTGTAGCAATAGCGGCAGCAGTAGTATTAGCAGGAGTAGTAGTAATAGTAGTAGTAGAAGTAGTAGTAGACGTAATAAAAGTAGCATGTGTAGTAGTAGTAGCAATAGCTGTAATAGTAGCAGCAGTAGCCGTAATAATAGTGGCAGTAGTAGCAGTATTACTAGTAGTATGAGAAGTGGTAGTTCAAGCAATAGCACTAGTAGTAGAAGTAGAATGTAATTATCGCTCTAATAGCAGTAGATGTAGTAGTAGTAGTAGTGGAAGTAGTAGTGGTATTAGTAGTAGTAGGAGGAGTAATGGTGGTAGTAGTAGTAGTAGTAATAGAAGTAGAAACAGTTACAGTGGTAGTAGTAATAGTAGGTGCAGTAGCAGTGGTAGAAGTAGTAGTAGTAGTAGTAGTAGCAATCATAATAGTACCAGTAGTAGTAGTTAGTAGTAATAGTGGAAATAGTAGTAGTAGCAGTAGTAGCAGCCATAGTAGAAGTAGCAGAAGTAGTAGTAGCAAAAATGGTAGAAGTGGTACTAGTAGGAATAGTAGCAGTAGTAGAAGTAATAGTAGTAGCAGTTGTAGTAGTAGTTATAGTAGTAGTAGTAGTAATAGAAGAAGTAGTAGCTGTAGTAGAAGCTACAAAAGTGGTAGTAACGGCAGTAATAGTAGTAGCAGTAGTAGTAGCAGTTATTGTTGTTGCAGTAGTAGTCGTAGTAGTAGTAGCAGTAGCAGTGGTAGTAGTAGTAGCAGTGGTAGTAGTCGTAGTTGCTGTTATAGTAGTAGTATCAGCGGTAGTGGCAGTACTAGTGGTGCTACTAATAGTTGCAGCAGAGATAGTAGCAGTAGCTGTAGCAGGAGTAGTAGTAGTAGGCGTAGCTGGAGCAGCAATAGCAGCAGCAGTAGTAGTACTAATAGTAGTTGCAGTAGTAGCCATAGTAGTAGTAATAGTAGTAGCAGTTACAAGAGCAGTAGTTGTTGAAGCAGCAGCAGTAGTAGTGATAGTAGTTATAATAGTAGTTGTATTAGTTGTTGTTGTAGTAGTAGTAGTAGTAGTAGTAGTAGTAGTAGTAGTAGTAGTAGTAGTAGTAGTAGTAGTAGTAGTAGTAGTAGTAGCAGTAAGAGTAGTAGTTGTTGTAGTAGTAGTAGCATTAGTAGCAATAGTTGCCCTTGTAGTAGTTGTAGCAGTTATAGCAAAAGATACAATAGCAGTAGCAGTAGTAGTCGTAATGGTAGTAGTTGTAGGATATGTAGTAGGTATAGTAGTAGTAGTAGTGGCAACAGCAATAGTAGCCGCAGTGGCAACAGAAGTAGTACTACTAGTAGTAGTAATGGCAATAGTAGTAGTAGTAGTAGCAGTATTAGTAGAAGTAGTCATAGCAACTGCAATATTAGTAGTTGTTGCATTAGTAGCAGTAGCAGTACCATCGGTAGTAGTAGTAGTAGTAGTGCTAGTAATAGTTATACAAGTGGTAGCAGTAGTAGTAGCAGTAGCAGTTTTAGCAGTAGTAGTATTTGGAGTAGTGGTAGTAGTATCAGCAGTAGTAGAAGCAATAGTTGTAGGAGTAGTAGTAGGAGTAATTTTAGTTGTCATAACAGTATTAGTAGTAGTAGTAGCGGCAACAACAATAATAGTAGTAATAGTTGTATTACTAGTATTAGTACTAGTACTAGTAGTAGTAGTAGGAGAAGTAGCAACAGTAGTAGTAGCGGTAGCAGTAGTTATAGCAGTAGTAGCGGTAGTAGTGGTAGTAGTAGTAGTAGCAGCAGTGGTAGCTACAGTAGCAGTAGTAGTAGTAGTTGTAGTAGTAGCAAAAGTTGTAGCAGTAGAAGTAGCAAAGTAGTAGTAGTGGTATTAGTAATAGTAGTAGTAGGGGCAGTAGTATCAAAAGTAGTAGTCATAATTGTAGACGCAATAGTAGTAGATGTTGTAGATGTAGTAGTAGTATTAGTAATAGTTGTAGGAGTAGTAGTAGTAGTAGCAGTAGCAGTAGTTGTTGTTGTATAAGAAGTTGTATGAGCAAATGTAGTAGCAGTAGCAGCAGCAATAGTAGTAGTATAAGAAGTAGTATGAGAAAATATAGTAGTAGCAGTAGTGGCAGCAATAGCAGCAGTAGAGGTACTGTAGCAGTCGTAATAGGTAGCAGTTGTAGCCGTAGTATAGTAGTAGTAGTTTGAGAAGTGTTAGTATTAGTGGTGGCAGTAGTAGTTGTAGTAGCAGTATTTGCTGTGATCGTAGAAGTTGCAGTAGCAGTTGTTATAGCAGTAGTGGATGTGTTAGCAATAATCGGTGCAGCAAAAGTAGTACTTGTTGTTATTACATAAAAACTAGTAGCCGTAGTAGTAGTAATAGTTATTGTTGTTATAGTAGTACTAGTAGTCGAAGTAGTAGTGATAGAAGCATTAGTAGTATTAGCAGAAGAATTAGTAGTTGCTGTAGAAGCAGTGGTAGAAGTAGAAGAAGTTGTTATAGAAGTATCAACAACAGTAGAAGCAATAATAGTAGGAGTAGTAGCAGTAGTAATAGTACTTGTTGTAGCAGTATTAGTAGTAGCTGCATCAATAGTAGCAGTAGTAGTAGTTGTAGTACTAGTAGTTGTAGTAGTAGTAGTAGTAGTACAAGAAGTAGTAACTGTAGTAGTAGTGGTAGCAGTAGTTGTAGCAGTAATAGCGTTAGTAGTGGTAGTAATAGTAGTAGCAGTAGCAGTAGTAGTAGCAGTGGTAGCTATAGTAGCAGTAGTAGTAGTTTTAGTTGTAGTACTCTTACTAGTAGTAGTAGTAGTAGCAGTGGTAGTAGCAATACTAGTAGTGGTAGTAGTAGTTGTTGCTGTAATAGTAGTGGTATCAGTGGTAGTGGCAGTACTAGTAGAACTACTACTACTAGTAGTAGAAGTAGTCACAGTAGCAGTAGCAGGTGTAGTAGTAGTAGGCTCAGCTGGAGCAACAGTAGTAGTAGTAGTAGCCGTAGTAGCAGTAATAGTAGTAGCAGTCGCAATAGGAGCAACAGCAGCAGCAATTGTAGTAGTTGTATTAGTTGTAGTTGTAGTTGTAGTACTAGTAGTAGTAGTAGTAGTAGTAGTAGTAAGAGTAGTAGTTGTTGTAGTAGTAGTAGCATTAGTAGCAATATTTGCCCTTGTAGTAGTAGTAGTTGTTGTAGTAGAAGCTGTAGTAGCAGTAGTAGCAGCAGTAGTAATATTAGTAATGGTAATAGTTATAGGAGACGTAGTAGGTATAGTGATAGTAGTAGCGGCAGCAACAACAAAAGCAATAGTAGCAGTAGAAGTTGTACTAGTAGTAGTAGTAATGGTAAAAGTAGTAGTAGTTGTAGCAGTAGTAGTAGCAGTAGTCATAGCAACAACAATCGCAGTTGTAGTTGCATCAGTAGTGGAAGCAGTAGTAGCGATAGTAGTAGTAGTAGTGCCAGTAATAGTAGTAGTAGTAGAAGTAGTTGTAGTAGCAGCAGCAGTAGTAGCAGTAGTAGTATTAGCAGCAGTAGTAGTTGGAGTAGTGGTACTAGTGTCAGCAGCAGTAGAAGCAATAGTAGTATGAGTAGTAGTAGAGGTAGTAGTAGTTGTGTAGCAGTATTAGTACTCGTAGTAGCAGCATCAACAGCAGCAGCAGTAGTAGTTGTAGTAGAAGGAGAAGCAATAATAGTAGTAGTAGTGGTAGCAGTAGTTGTAGCAGCAGTTGCAGTGGTAGTGGTAGTAGTAGTAGTAGCAGAAGTAGTAGTGGTAGTAGCAGTAGTTGTAGTAGCAGTAGTAGGAAAAGTTGTGGTAGTAGTAGTAGCAAAAGTAGTAGTAGTGGTAGTAGTAATAGTAGTAGCAGGGGCAGTAGTAGCAGTAGTATCAAAAGCAGTAGTCATAATAGTAGCCGCAATAGTAGTAGATTTAGTAGTAGTACTAGTAGTTGTTGTTGTATTAGCAATAGTAGTAATAGTAGTAGCAGTAGCAGCAGCAGCAGTAGTACTAGTAGCAGCAAGCAGTAGTATCAGCAAATGTAGTAGTAGCAGTTGTGGCAGTAATGACAGCAGTAGAGGTAATGTAGTAGTCGTAGTTGTAGCAGTTGTAGCCATAGTAGTAGTAGCAGTAGCAGTTGCAATAGTAGTAGTAGTAGCATTAGTCATTGTAGCAATAATATATGTAGTAGTAGTAGTTGCAGCAGTCGTAGTTGGAGTAGTAGTAGTAGTAGTAGTAGTAGTAGAATTTGTAATAATAGTAATAGTAGTAGTGGCAGCCATAGTAGAAGTAGTAGTAGTAGGAATAGTAATACTAGCAGTAGCGGTTGTCGTAGTAGTAGTAGTCATAGTAGTATCAGTTGTTGTAGCTGTATTAGTAGTAATAGATGCAGCAGCAGAAGTAGCAGCAGCAGTAGTAGTAGTATCAGTGACCGTAATAGTAGTAGCAGTAACAGTAGTAGTAGTAGTTGTAGTCATAGTAGTAGTAGTATGAGGAGTGGTAGTATTAGCGGTAGCAGTAGTAGTTGTAGTAGTAGTAGCAGTATTTGCAATAATTCTTGAAGGAGAAGTAGTAGTTGTAGTAGTAGTAGTTGCAGTAGCAGTTATTATAGCAATAGTGGAAGTGGTAGCAATAGTAGTAGCAGAAGAAGTAGTACTTATTATTATTGTAGGAAAACTAGTTGTAGTACTAGTTGTAGTAGTTATTGTTATTATAGTTGTACTAGTAGTAGAAGTAGTAATAATAGCAGTATTAATAATATTAGTAGAAGTAGTAGTTGTAGTAGTAGTAGTAGAAGCAGTAGTAGAAGTAGAAGTGGTAATATTAGTAGTCACAGTAATAGTAGTAGTAGTAGTAACAGTAGTAGTAGTTGTTGTTGTTGTAGTAGTCGTAGCAGTAGTAGCAGGAGTAGTAGAAATAGTAGTAGCAGTAGCCGTAGTAGCTACGGTAGTAGAAGTAGTTGTAGTAGTTGTAGTATTAATAGTAGCAGTAGTGGTAGTAAAAGTAGTAGTAAGGGTTGTAGTTGTAGTAGCAATAGTAGCATTGGTAGCAATAATAGTAGTTGCTGTAGTAGCTGTAGCAGTAGCGGCAGTAGTAGTAGTAGTAGTTGTTGTTGTGGCCGTAGTAGTTTTGTTATTAGTAGTGGTAGTTGTAGTAGTCGTAGCAATCACATTAGTAGTAGCAGCAGTAGTTGTTGTTGTTGTAGTTGCCATTGCAATAGTTATAGCAGTATCAATGGTAGCAGTAGTAGCAATCATAGTAATAGTAGTAATAGTAGTAGTAGTAGTAGTAGTAGTAGTAGTAGTAGTAGTAGTAGTAGTAGTAGTAGTAGTAGTAGTAGGGGAGTATAGTAGTAGTAATAGCTGTAGTAGCAGCAACAACATACAATAGTAGTAAAGTCGAAATAATAGTAGTAGTAGTAGTAATAGTTATTTTTGTTGTTGTACTTGTAGTACTAGTACTAGTAGCAGTTGTTGAAGTTGTAGAGTAGTAGTAGCAGTAGTACCAGTGATAGTAGTTGTAGTATTAGTGGCAATAGTAGCAGTAGAAGTAGTAGTAGTAGTAATAGCAAAAGTGGTAGTAATAGCAATAATAGTAGTAGAAGTAGTAGTAGTAGGAGTAGTAGTAGTAGCGGTAGCAGTAGTTGTTGTAGGCATAGTAGTAGTAGTTGTTATTGTTGTCGTAGTAAGAGTAGTTGTAGTAGTAGTAGCAATAGTAGTAGTTGTTATAATTGTAATATTAGTATTTGTAGTAGTAGTTGTTGCATTAGTAGTAGTATGAGTAGTAGTAGTAGTAGTAGTCATAGTAGTAGCAGTAGAAGTACTAGTAGGAGTAGGCGTAGGAGTCGGAGTTGTAGTAGGAGTAATAGTACTAGTAGTACTAGTATTAGTAGTAGGGGTAGTAGCAGTAGTAGGAGCAGTAGTAGTAAGAGTAGTAGTAGGAGTAGGAGGAGTATTAATTGTAGTAGCAGCAGTAGTAGTAATATTAGTAGTAGTAGGAGGTGGAGTAGGAGTAGTAGTAGTATTAGTAGTAGTGGTAGTAGCAATAGTAGTAGGAGGAGGAGGAGGAGTAGTAGTAGTTGTTGTTGTTGTTGTTGTTGTAGTAGTAGGAGTAACAATAGTAGTAGGAGTAGTGGTTTGTCGCAGAGTGGTTGTAGTAAGTAGTAGGAGTAGTAGGAGTTGTAGTCGTTGTTGTAGTAGTTAGTAGGAGTAGTAATAGTAGTAGTATTAATAGGAGTAGTAATAGTAGTAATACTTCTTCTGCAACTACTACATCTACTACTACTACGACTACTGCTATTGCTACCACTACTACTGGTACTATGACTGCTACCGCTAATCCTATTACTGTTACAAGTACTATGGCCTTTAATAATACTACTGCTACTACTTCTAGAACAACAACAACAATAACAACAACTACTACTATTGCTGTTGCAGCCATTACTACTACTGCTACTTCTTCTACTACAACTACTACATCTCCTACTACTTCTACTACTGCTAATACTAGTAGAACTATACTGCTACTGCTTCTGCAACAATAACTACTACTATTTTTTCCAAAATAATAAGAACTACTACGACTCCTACTACTACGACTCCTATTACTATGACTAATACTACTACCATGACTACAAGAACTACTATCATTGCTACTACTACGACTACTATTCCTACTACTTCTACTACTGCTACTACTGCTACTACCGCTACTACTTCTAATACTATAACTGCTACTTGTCCTACTACAGCGACTACTACTACTACTTCTCCAATGAGAACTAATGCTGCTATTACTATTGCTAATACTACAACTGCTACTACAATTACAGCTACTGCAAGCACTACTACTCCAACTCCTACTGCAACTACAACTTTTGTTACCCCTGCTACTACCAGTGCTGCTACAACCACCATTACTGCTACTGCTACTACTATCGCTACTACTACCACAACTACTATTACTAATATTACGACTACTTTAACTATAACTATTTCTGCTCATATTGCTGTTGCTACTACAACTGCTACAACTACTACAACAACAACAATTACTACTAATGCTACTACTGATACTGCTGCAACTACTACTAGTACAACAACAACCACTACTATTACTAACGCAACTACCGCTACCACTATAGCTACCACTACTAATTCAACTACTACTACTATTGCTAATACTACTATTACTAATGCTACTACTATTACTACTACTATTGCTATCACTACTACTTCTGCTTCTAGTACTATTACTACTACTACTACAATGACTACAACTACTACTACTACGATGACTACGACTGTGACTACTACTACTACAACTACTATTATTACTATTACTACTACTACAACAATAACAACTACAACTACTACTATTGATAATACTAATGCTACTATAGCAACAACAACTACTGCAACTGTTGCTACTACTGCTACTACTTCAGCTATTACTACTACTACTACTACTACAATGACTGCAACTAATTGGGCTACTACTAAAACCACGGTTACAACTTTTGCTACTACTATTGCTACGACTACTACTAGTACAACAACTACTGCCCCTACCACTGCTACTACTACTACTACTACTACTACGACAACTATTACTACTCCTACTACTATTATGGCTACTACTTCTACTATTACTACTGCTACTGTAACTTCTACTGCTATTACTACTACTACTACTTCTACTATTGTTACTTCTACTGCTATTACTACTACTACTACTTCTACTACTACTAATACTATTCCTTATACACCTACTACAAATACTACTGTCACTAATAGTACTACTACTATTATTATTACTACTACTGCAACTACTGCTTTATTACTACTACAACTATTACTACTACTCCTACTACTATTACAACAAATACTACTGCTACTGCTGCTACTACTGCTGCTACTACTAGTACTATTATTACTACTACTATTACAACAACAACAACAACTACTACTACTACTATTAGTACTACTACTACTAACACTACTAGTACAGCAACTTCTAATGTTCCTACTATAGCTACTGCTACTAGTACTGCTACAACTACTACTATTGTTGTTCCTACTACGGCTACAACTAATACTACTGCTAACACTACTACTACTACTATGACTACAACTGCTACTAGTACAACTATTGCTACAACTACTACTACTGCTGCTACTACTACTACTATAGTTGCTGCTGCTATTGCCCTTGCTACTCCCAGTACTGCTACTACTACATCTATTGCTACTATTATTACAACTATTGCTGCTACTATAACTACTGCTGCTGCTGCTGCTACTACTATTACCCCAACTGCTATTGCTCCTACTGTTATGTCTACTATTACTAATAATACCATTACTACTATAAATAGAACAAGGACAACTACTACTACTACCGCTACAACTACGACTACTACTGCTACTGCTACTACAACTACGACTTGACTACTGCTGCTACTACTACTGCAACTCCTACTACTGCTACTATTAGTACAACTATAACTACTGCTGCTACAAATACTATGTCTATTAGCACTGCTACTACTACTGCTACTATTGCTTCCACTTTTACTACTGCAAGTGCTACGACTACTACTACTATAACAACTACAACTACAACAACTACTGCTACGGCTACTACAACTACAACAACTACTACTACTCTGACTAATACTACAACAACAATTTCTACTACTACTACTACTACTACTACTATTGCTACTTCTACTATTATGATTACATCGACAACTACTACTACTTCTTCTATTACTACTACATCTACTACTACTACTGCTACTACTGCTTCTACTACTACTTCACCAACTACTACTACTGCTATTACTATTACAACAACAACTAGTACTACTACAACAACAACTACTGCTGCTGCTCTAATGCTACTAGTACTACCTTTACTACTACTACTTCTACTACTACCACAACTGTTGCTATTGCTACTATGACCAATACTGCAATTACTAGTGCTATTGCTACTACTACTACTACTACTTCAGCTACTTCTAATACTGCTACTACTATTACTACTACTGCAGTAACTACTACTGCTACTGTTGTTGTTGTTGTTGCTGCTGCTCCTAGTGCTGTTACTGCTGCTGCTACTACTACTAATACTACTATAGCTATTACTTCGACTACTACTTCTATAATCGCTTGTACTACTACTACTACTACTACTACTACTACTACTACTACGATTAATAAAGCTCCAAGGATACTACCACTGGTGCTGCTACTACAACTACCACCACCACCACCACTACTACTACAACTGCTACCGCCACTACTGTTACTGCAGCTACAACTAATGCTACTACGACTACTGCTGCTACTGCTACTACTACTACAAATCCTATTGCTACTACTACTACTACTACGACTACAACTACTACTACTACTACAACCTCTACTACAGCTACTACAGCTACTATCGCTACTGCTACTACTACTTCTACTACGGCTACTACTACTACTACCGCTACCACTACTACTACTGCTACTATTACTACTACTTCTGTTGCAACTACTGCTGCTATGACTAACACTCTAATTGCTACTACTGCTACAACTGCTACTATGACTACTACTATTTCTATTAGTTATACTTCTACTACTACTAATACTACTGCTACTGCTGCTGCTACTAATACTACTACTGACACAAAGACTACTACTACTACCACCAAAACTACTACTACTCCTATAGCTACCACTACTGCTACTACAACTACTTCTACTACTACGACTGCTGCCACTATTGCTACTACTACTAATATTGTTGCTACTGCTATTACTACTATTGTTATTACTCCTACTACTATTACTACCATTGCTACTACTACTCTTGGTGCTACTGCTACTACTACTCCTCCTCCTCCTACTGCTAATACTGCTACACCCTACTATTGCGATTGCTACTATGACAACTACTACTACTGTACTACCACCACTGCTACTACCAATATTGGTACTATTTCTATTGCTATTACTACTACTGCTGCTACAACCTCTATTGCTACTCCTGCTACTCTTACTGCTACTACTACTTCTACACCTACTATTGCGATTAATACTACTGTTGCTGCTACTACTATGCCTACACCTACACCTAATCCTATTACTACTACAACTATTACTACTACTACCACTACTACTACTACAACTACTATTACAATTACTTCTACTACAACTACTACTACTAGAACTACAACTGTTGCTACTACCGTTACTACTATAACAACCTCTTCTACAGTTGCTGCTACAACTGTAGCTCCTAGTCGTAGTAGTACTAGTACTACTATTACTAAACCTACAACTACTACTTCTACTACTACTACTACTACTCCTACTACAATTACAAATACTTTTGCTAGTACTACTACTATGTCTATTGCACATACTCCAATTCTTACTCCTAAAACTACACCTTCTATTACTTCTGTTACTAGAATTACTACAGCTCCTATTACTGCTACTATTACTACTACTACTACTATTACAACCACTACTACTACTTCTACTACAACTACTACTTCTGCTACTACCACTACTGCTACTACAACTACAACTATTACTACAACTAATACAACTACTCTTACTACTACAACTACTGCTACTACTGCTACCGCTACTACCTCTTTTACTACTACTACTACTACTACAACTATAAGTACTATACCTACTGCTACTACTCCTACTCCTACTACTACTACAACTATGACTGCTACTGCTACTACGACTACTGTGGCTAATACGGCTAGTACTACTACTCCTACTCCTACTCCTACCCCTACTACTATTCTGAGTACTACTAGTTCTACTGCTGCTACTATGACTTTTGCTGCAGCTACTACTACTAATTCTACTTTTGCTACTACTACTGTTGCTACTACTGCTGCTACTACTACTATCGCTGCTGCTATTACTACTAATACTATCACTACAACTACTAGTACTATTACTACTACTACTACAACTACTACTACTACAACTACTACTACTCCTACTTCAACTACTACTACTACTGTTACTATTGCTACTATCGCTGCTGCTGCTGCGACTGCGCTTACTATTCCTACAACCCCAACTACTTCTATTACGGCCACTCCTACTACTAGTGCTATTGCTACTGCTACTACACCTATTACCAGTCCTACGACCACTACTATTCCTCCTCCTCCTCTTACAACTACTACTACTCCTACTGTTACTACTAATCCTACTACTACTACTACTACTCCTACTACTACTTCTACTATTTCTACGGCTACTACTTCTACTATTATTACTACTACTGCTGCTACTACTACTACTACTACTACTACTACTACTACTACTACTACTATAACAACTACAACTAGTACTACTAACTACTCCTCCAACTACTAGTTTAACAATTATTGCTGCTACTACTACTATTACCACAACTCCAACTCCAACTCCTACTATTACTAGTATTCCAACTAGAATTTCAGCTAATACTACCACTACAACAACTACCACTACGACCACCACTACACCTACTATTGCATTTGCTACTACTGCTAATAATTCTCGTACTACTACTACTGCCTATGCTTCCACAACCACTACTGCTACTAATTCTCAAACTACTACTACTACAGCTACTACTACTACTACTAGCACTCTGACTACTACTAGTACTGTTGCTGCTACTGCTACTACTACTACTACCACTACTACTATTAATATTGTGGATGCAACTACCACTACTAGTGCTGTTACTAGTGCTACTACAGCTACTACTACTGCTACAATGGCTACAGCAACTACCACTACAACAGCTGCTTCTACTTCTACTGCTACTACTTCTACTACTAATAATATAAATGCTACTAGTATTGCTACTATTACTATTATGGCTACTACTACTACTACCGCTACTTCTACTACTACTGCTGCTACTGCTGCTTCTACTACTACTACTACTACTACCACCACCACTCCTACTGCTACTACTTTTGATGCTGCTGCTGCTACTACTACTACTCATATTGCTTGTCATACTAACACTACCATAGCTATTACTACTTCTACTACTACTACTACTACTAGTAAAACTGCTTCTACTTCTGCTAATACTACTACTTCTACTATTCTTGCTGCTACTACTACTACTACTAGTACTTCTATTATTACAACTACTACTAGTACTACTATGTCTACTACCTCTGCTACTACTATTGCGGCTGTTACTAGTATGTCAAATGCTGTTGCTACTACTAGCACTAGTACTATTACTACTGCCGCTACTACTATTGCTACTATAGCAGCTACTACTATAACTACTACTACTTCTAATTTTGCTAGTAATACTACCGCTACTACAACAACTACTACTACTACTACAACTACTTCTGTTACTACTACTACTGCTACTACTAATACTACTACTACTATTACTACTACTTCTACTACTACTATTTTTGCTTCTACTACTACTACTGCTACGACTACTGCTACTACTACTTCAACTACTACTACTTTGACTGTTACTACCCATACTACTGCTACTAATACTACAACTACATCTACTGCAAATATTACTACTAGTACTACTACTACTACTACTACTATCGCCACTACTACTACTACTGCTACCTCTATTGCGACTACCATTGCTTCTACTACTACTCCTACTCATACTACTACTACTACTATTACAGCTCCTATTGTTGCTACTTGTGCTTCTGCTACTGCTATTATTGCTACTACTTCAACAACGGCTACTTCTATTACTCCTACTACTACTACTAATGCTACTAATGCTACTACAGCTACTGTAGCTACTACGGTTACTTCTAATGCTACTAATACTACTACTACTAGCACCACTACTGCTACAACTACTATTACTACTACTACTACTATTACTATGGCTACTACAATAATAATAACTTCTAATACTACTATTGCTACAACTACTACGATGACTACTATTATTATAGCTACTTATACTACCACCACTCCACTTCTACTACTACTACTACTGTTGCCGCTGTTGCTACTACTATAACTACTTCTACTACTACTACTACTACCTCTACTTCTACAACAACTACAACTATTATTTCTGCTACTATGACTACATCTGCTACTGCTGCTACTAATATTGCTCCTGTTGCTACTGATATTGCTCCCGCTACTATAACTTCTTCTACCACTTTTGCTACTATTACTATAGCTACTACTGCGACTACAGCTACTACGACTACTACTACTTTTAACATTGCGGATTCTACTGCCACTACTACTACAAGTACTATGACTTCTGCTACTACTACTACTCAAAATACTACAACTATGGCTACTACTACTGTTGTTGCTACAGCAGTTGCTACTGCGACTGCTACCCCTAATCCTCCTACTATTACTACTACTGCTGCTACCACTATTGCTACTAATACTACTACTAAGGCTTCTTCTACTATAGCAATTGGCACAACTGCTATTACTTATACTAGTACTACTGCTACTACTTCTGCTTCTACTACTACTACCACTATTACTACTACTATTGTAATGACTACTGCTACAGCTCGTACCATTACTACAACTACTATTGTTGATATTATTACAACTTCTACTACTACTATTTCTGCTATTACAACTTCTACTACTACAACTACTACTACTGCTGCTGCTACTCCTACTACTGCCCCGACTACTACTACTACTACTACAACTGCTGCTACTTCTACTACTACTACCACTACTACTGTTGTTGCTGCTACTACTACTACTAATTTTACTACTAGTACTACTACCACTAATAATAATAAAAAAAAACTATTACTACTTGAACTACTACTATAACTACTATTGCTGCTACAACTACTCCAACTACTACAACTATTACTACTGCTACTGCTACTGCTACAACTACTCCTACTCTTGCTACTACTACTGCTCTTGGTACTACTACTACGACTGCTACACTACTACTCCTGCTGCTACCACTACTATTGCAACTACTACTACTACTGCTACTACTACTACTATTGCTACTACTACCACTCATACTACTACTATGACTATTGCTACTACTACTACTACTGCTACCATAGCTACTGCTACTACTGGTACAACTGCTACTGCTACTAATACTACTATTGCTACTACTATTGCTGCTTCTATATCTAGTACTACCATGACTTTTGCTACTACTACTACTACAACAACAACTACAACCACTAATCCTTAAACTACTATTGTTAATACCAATTTTACTACTACTACTAATCTTACTACTGCTAATCCTACTACTGCTACTCCCACTTGCTACTGCCACTACTGCTCCTTCTACAACCCCTACAACTACTAGTGCTATTGCTACTACTACTAATGTGGCTACTAGTACTGCAACTATTGCTACAGCTACTACTACTATGCTACTACTAGTATAGCTATTGCTATGATAGATATTGCTACCAGAACTGCTACTACAACTTCTGTTAACATAACTAATGCTACTATCACTGCTACTACAGCTACTACTACTACTGCTCCTACAACTGCTACAACTACTACTCCTAGTGCCTCTATGCCTACAAGTGCTACTTCAACTACTACTGGACTACTACTGATACTACTTCTATTATAACTTTTACTACTACTACTATTACTGCTACTACTACTACTGCTACTACAGCTATTATTGCTACTACTACTACAGCTTGTACAACAACAACTACAACTACTACTACACATCTACTACAACTACTACCTCATCTGCTTCTTCTCCAACTACTACTATAGTTACTACTACTTCTGCTCCTACAATAACTACTGCTACAACTACTACTACTTCTACTACTAGAACTACTATAGTAACTACTACTACTATAGCTACCATAACTCCGAGTACTATTATTATTACAAATACTGCTAATACGGCTGCTACTACTACAACCACTAATGTCGTAACTACTACAATTACAATAACTACTCTTGCTACTACTGCTGCTGCTGCTATTGCAAATACTGCTACTACTATAACAACAACAACAATAATAACAACAACTACTACTACTACTATTGCTACAATAATAATAACTACTATTAGTCATATGCTTGCTACTACTACTGCTGCTCCTACTATTACTGGGACTACTAGTGCTACTACTACTAGTACTACTACTATTGCCACTACTGCTACTGCTACACAACTATTGGTACAACTCTTTCAACTACTACTACTACTCCTACTAGTACCGTGACTACTCTGTTGTTGCTGCTATGATTGCAGTTGCTACTTCTACCGCTACTACTACTACTACTACTATTATTGCTACTGCTACCGCTACTATTACTACTACTAATACTACTACTACTGCTACTTCTCAAACTTCCACAATCACTGCTCATTCTTTAACAGCTACTACTACTACTGCGACTACTATTATGGCAACTGCTACTGCTAGTGCGAGTAATACTGCTGCTACTACTACTACTACAATAACTACTGTTGCTGCTGCTGCTACTACAATGACAACAACAACTACTACTACTACCACCACCACCACCACTACAACTACCACTACAACTACTATGGCTACTGCTTCTACTATTTTTGCTACTACTGTTGCTACTGCTACAATGACTGCCACATTTACGATAACTACTTCTACAACTACTTTTGTCACTACTACTGCCACTCCTACTACTACTACACTAATTCTGCTACTAATAATGCAACAACTACTGCTACTACTACTTCAGCTACTACTACTTCAACTATGACTACTACTATTATTACTATTATTGCGGCTACTACTACTACTGCCGGTACTACTATAGCTATTGCTACTACTACTCCAACTATAGCTACCACTACTACTACTTCTACTATTGCTATTTCTTCTACTATAACCACAACTAGGACTACTGCTACTACTACTACTGCAACTAATGCTACTACTACTACTACTACTACTAATATTGCTATCACTACTATTGATATTGCTTCTACTATAGCTACTGTAACTAATGGTAGAAGTAGTGGTGGTTGTTGTTGTTCTTATATTTGGAGTGTTAGGAGTAGTAGTAGTAGTAGTAGAAGTAGTAGTTATTGTTATTGTTGTTGTGGTTGGGGTGTTAGGAGGAGGAGTAGTAGTAGAAGTAGTAGTAGCAATAGTAGCAGCAGAAGCAGTAGTAGTAGTCGTAGTAGTAATAGTAGCAGCAGCAGCAGCAGTAGTAGTCATAGTAGTAATAGTAGTAGTACTAGTAGTAGTACTAGTAGTAGTAGTAGTAGTAGCTAATGTAGTAGCAGCAGTAGTAGTGGCAAATGTAGTAGTCAAAGCAATCATTGTAGTAATAGAAGAAGCAGTTGTTGTAGTTATAGTTGCAGTAGCAATAATAGGAACACTTGTAGCTGTGGTAGTAGTAGTAGTGGTGGTGGTGGTGGTAGTAGTTGAAGTAGCTGCAATAGTAGTAGTAGGAGTAGTAATGGTAATAGTGGGAGTAGTAGTAGTAGTAATAGGAGTAGCAGTAGTAGGAGTAGTCATAGAAAACATAGTAGTAGTAGTAGTAGCAGCAGCAGCAGTAGTAGTAGTTATAGCAAAAGCTATATTAATATTGGTAGCAATAGTAGTAGTAGTTGGAGAAGCATATCTAGCTATAGTAGTAGGAGTACTAGTTATAGTAGTAGTAATAGCAGCAGCAGCAGCAGTAGTAGTACTAGCTATAATAGTGGTAATAGTAATAGTAGTAGTAGTAGCAGCAGCAGTTATAGCAGTAGCCACAATAGCATTTGTAGTAGTTATTTTAATAGTTGTAGTAGCAATAGTAGCAATAGTAGTAGTAGTCACGGTAGCTATTGTAGTAGTTGTTATTTTAGTAATTTGGGTAGTAGAAATAGTAGTTGTAGCAGCCATAGTAGTAGCTATAGTCGCAGTAGTGGTAGTAGCAGAGGTAGTAGCAGTAGTTATAGTAGTAGAAGATGTAGCAATGGCTGGAGTAGTAGTTGTAGTAGGAGTAGCAGAAGTAGTAATAGTTGTAGTAGTAGTAGCAGTAGTAGCAGCAGCAGTAGCAGCAGCAGTAGTAGTAGTTACAATTTTAGTAGTAGCAGCAGTAGTAGGAGGAGGAGTAGTAGTAGTAGGTGTAGTAACAACAGTAGCAATTGTTGTTGTAGTAGGTATAGTAGTAGTAGGAGCAGCAGCAGTAGAAGTAGTTGTAGTAATAGTAGTAGCAATAGTAGTTGTAGCAATAATAGCGGTAGCAATAGCAGTAGTAGTAGTTGGAGAAGTAGTAGTAGTTGCAATAGCAGTTGCAGCTATTTTAACCGTGGAACTAGTAGTTGTAGTAGGAGGAGGAGGAGGAGGAGGAGGAGGAGTAAGAGTAGCAATAGCAGTAGTTCTAGTAGCAGAAGTAGTAGTAGTTGGAGAGGTAGTAGTAATAGTAGTAGTACTAGAGTAGTAGTAGTAGTCGTCGTCGTCGTAGTAGTAGTAGTAGTAGTGTCAGAAAAAATAGCAATGATAGTAGTTGTAATAGTAGTAGCAGTTGTAGCAGAAGTAGTAGTAGTAGTAGTAGTTTTTATTATAGTAATAGTAGTAATAGTAGTCGTTGTCGTAGTAGTCGTAGAAGTTGTAGAAGTAGTAGCAATAGTACTAGCAGTAGTAGTAATAGCACCGTAATAGTCATAGTACTAGTAGCAGTAGGTGTAGTAGTCGCATTAGTAGTAGCAGTAGGAGCAGTTGTAGTAGTTGGAGTTGTAGTAGTAGTAGTAGTAGTAGTAAGAGCAGTAATAGTTGTAGTAGGAGTAGCGATAGTAGTAGGAGTATTATTAGTAATAGTAGCGGTAGGAGTGTCAGTAGTAGTAGTCATGGTTGTAGTAGTAGTAGTAGCAAGAGCAATAGTAGTAGTAGTTGTAGTAGTCGTAGTAGCAATAGTTGGAGCATTATTATTAGTAGTAGCGGTAGAAGTAGCAGTCATAGTAGTAGCGAGTGCAGCGATAGCAATAGTAGTAGGACTAGTAGTAGTAGTAGCAGGACTAGTAGCAATAGTAGTAGGAGTATTCTAGTAAAAGGAACAGAAATAGTATTAGTAGAACTAGCAATAGTAGTTGTATTAGTAGTAGAAGTAGCAGCAGTAGTAGTAAGAGTAGTAGGGGTAGTAGTAGCAGTAATAGCTGTAGGAGCAGTCGTAGTAACAGTAGTTGCAATAGCAGTAGTATTAGCAGTTGTAGTAGTACTAGTAGTAGCCATAGTTGCAGTTGGAGTAGTAGTAGCAGCAGTAGCAGTAGCAATAGCAGTAGTAGTTATAGCTATAGCAGTAGTTGTAGCAGTAGTAGTAGTAGCAGTAGTAGTTATAGTAGTAGTAGTTGTAGTAAAAGTACTAGTAGCTGAAATAATAGTAGTAGTTATAGTGGCAATAATAGTAGCAGCAACAAGAGTAGTAGTAGTGGAAGTAGTAGTAGTAGTCGCAATATTAGCAGTTGTAGCAGCAGCAGTAGTAGTAGTGATAATAGCTGTAGTAGCAATTATAGTAGTAGTGGTAGTGGCGATAATAACAGTGCTAGCAGCAACAACTGCTGTAGTAGTAGTAGTTGCTATCGTAAGCGTAGTAGTAGTAGTAATAGGAGTAGCAACAGTAGTAGTAGTAGGCAAAATAGCGGCATCAGTAGTAGTAGCAATAGTAGTTGTAGGGGTAGTAGTACTAGGAGAAGTAGTAGTAGTAGCAGTAGTAGTAGTCGTGTTAGTAGTAGTAGTAGGAGCAGTAGTGTTAGCTGTAGTAGTAGTAGATATAGTAGTGGTAGAGGTAGCAACAGTAGCAGAGGCAGCAGCAATAGGTGTAGTACCAGTAGTATCAGTAGTAGAATCAGCAGTAGCAGTAGCAGCAATAGTTGTTGTTGTTGTTGTTGTCGTCATAGTAGTAGTAGTAGTTGCAGTATCAACAGTAGTGGTAGTAGCAGTAGCAGTAGTCCTTGTAGCTATAGTAGTAGTAGTTGCAGTAGTCGTAGCAATTATAGCAGCAGTTGCAGTAGTAGTTGTAGATATAATTATGGTAGTTGTAGTAGTAGTAGTTGAAGTAGTAGTGGTAATACTAGTAGTAGCGATAATAGTAGTTATTGCGGTGGTATTAGTTGGAGTAGCTATTGTAGTAGTCTGAGTAGTAGTAGCAATAGTAATGGCAGTAGTAGTTGTAGCCATAGTTGTAGTAGTGGTAATAGCATCAACAACAACATTTGAAATAGTAGTAGTTGCATTAGTAGTTGTAGTAGTAGCAGTAGTAGTTGTTGTAGGATAAGTTGTAGTAGTAGTAGTTATTATTGTTGTAGGAGAGGTAGTAGTAGTAGTATCATTAGTATTCGTTGTTGTATTAGTAGCCCTAACAATAGCAGTAGTTGTAATCACTGTAGTGGTAGTAGCAGTTGCAATAGTAGCAGTTCCATTAGTAGCAATAGCAGCAACAATAATTATTATAGTTGTAGTAGTAGTAGTATTTGTTGTAGCAACAGTAGCAGTTGTAGTGATAGTAGTAGACGAAGTAGTAGTTGCAGTAGTAATTCTAGTAGCAGTAACCACAGTTGTAGTTGTTGAAGTAGTGGTAGCAATAGTATCAGTAGCAGCTGTAGTAGTAGTAGTAGTAATATCATTAGTAGTAGTAGTAGTAGTAGTAGTAGTAGTAGTAATAGTAGTAGAGCTAGTAGAAGTAGCAGTAGCACTAATAGTAGTAGTACAAGTTACTAATCATAGTAGAAGTAGTAGTCATAGTTGTAATAGTACTAGTAGTAGTAGTAATACTAGAAGTAGCAGTAGTGGTAGTAGCAGTAGTAGTATGTGTTGGAGTAGTAGTAGTAGTAGTGGCAGTAGTAGTGACAGCAGTAAAAGTAGTAGTGGAAGTAGTAGTAGTGGCAGTAGTAGTCATAGCCATAGTAGTAGTAGTAGTAGCAGTATTAATAGTAGTAATTGTAGCAGCAGTCGAAGTAGTGCTTGCAGTATTTGTAGTAGTAGTAATAGTAGTAGAAGTAATAGTAGTCGTACTAGTAAGAGCAGTAGCAGTAATATTAGTCCTAGTAGTAGTAGTAGCAGCAATAATAGTATTAATTTGAGAAGCAGTAGTAGTAGTAGAAGTAGCAGTAGCAGTAGTAATAGAAGTAGGAAAAGTTGTAGTTGTTTTAGTAGTAGTAGTATTAGTAGTAGCAGCTGCTGTAGTAATGGTAGTGGTAGCAGTAGTAGTAGTAGTAGTAGAAGTAGTAGTAGCTGTAGTAGCAGAAACTGTAGTAGTTGTTGTAGTAGTTGCCGCAACAGCCGTAGTAGCAATAGTATAGTAGCAGTAGCAGCAGTACAATGGGTACATTGGGCATATTGGCGGCCCTATTCCATCATAGAAGTTATAGCAGAAGTAGTAGTAGTAACCGTAGTAATAGTAGTGGTAGTAATAGCAGTTGTAGAAATTGTAGCCGCAGTCGTAGTAGTAGTAATAGTAGATGAAGTAGTAGTAGTAGTAATCATACTACTAGTAGTAATTGTACTAGTTGTAATACTAGCAGTAGCTGTTGTAGTAGCAGTAGTTGCATTAGTAGGAGTAGTAGTAGTTGTAGGAGAAGAAGTAGTAGCAATAGCAATAGTAGTAGGATTAGTAGTAGTAGTAGCAGTAGTAGCATTAGTAGTAGTACTTGCAGTAGTAGAAGCAGTGGTTGAGCAATAGTAGGGGTAGTAGTAGTAGTAGCGACAACAATAATAGTAGTAGTAGCAATAGCAGTAGTATTAGTTGTAGTTGTAGTAACCGTAGTAGTAGCAGTAGCAGTAGTACTGGTAGTATTTCCATTACTATTTCAACTACTACTCCTACTACTACTACTAATACTACTATTAGTACTACTACTACTACTACTACTACTACTACTACTACTACAGGTACTACTACTAGAGACACTAACACTACCGGTACACTACTACTAGTACTACTACTACTAGCTCTACTCTTATTACTACTCCTACAACCACACCGATTGCCACAACTAATCCTACTACTAGTATTACTTCTACTATTACTAATACTACTACAACTGCTAATACTACTATAATGACTACAACCACTACTCTAACTAGTACTACTACTCCTAATACTCCTACTGCTACTACTATTGTTGTTGCTGCTATTACTGCTACTACTTCTGCTACTACTAAAATTGCAACTTGTACTATTACTACTACTACTAATTCTACTGCTACTACTACTATTGGTACAACTCTTGCAACTTCTACTACTGCTCCTACTAGTACTGCAACTACTATTGTTCCTACTACTCCTACTGCTGCTACTGCTGTGGTTGAGGTTGCTACTTCTACTGCTAGTACTAGTACTACTACAACAACAATAACTACTACTACTATTGCTACTACTACCATTATTGCTACTGCTGCTGGTACTATTACAGCTACTAATACTACTACTATTGCTAGTTCTCCCGCTTCCACAAGTACTGCTCAAACTTCAATTGCTACTGCTAGTACTACTGCTACTACTATGGCAACTGCTAATATTATTCCTAATGCTACTACTACTGCTGTTGCTGCTGCTACTACTATTATGGGAACTGCTACTAGTATTCCCAAAAAAACTATAGCTACTACTACTACTACTACTATTGTTGCTGCTGCTAATACAACAACAATAACTACCATCACCACCACTACTACTACTGCTACAGCTACTATTGTTGTTACTGCTGCTACTTCTCCACCTACTACTGCTACTGCAGCATTGACTACTACTTTTACTACAACTACTTCAGCTACTACTGCAACAATGAGTAGCACGAGCATTTGTAGCACTTGTAGTAGTTGGGGCTCTAGTAGTAGTTGAAGTAGTAGTAGGAGAAGTTGTAGTTGTAGTTGTAGTAGGAATAGTTATATTAGTAGGAGGATCAGCAGTAGCGGTTGTGGTTATAGCTGTACTAGTTGTAGGATAGTAGTAGTCGTAGCAAGAGCAGATGCAATAATAGTAGTAGTAGTAGTAGCAATAGGAGTAGTAGTTGCAGTAGTAGCAGTAGTACTTGTAGTAGTAGTAGTGGTAGTAGTAGTAGGAGTATTTGTAGCAGTAGCAGTAGTTGTTGTAGTAGTAGTGGTACTAGTAGCAGTAGTAGTAGTGGTGGTGGTAGTAGTACCAGTCATAGTAATAGCAGCAGCAGTTGTAGTAGCAGCAGTAATTGTAATAGTAGTAGTAGTAACAGCAGCAGCAGTAATAGTAGTAGTAGTAGTAGAAGTAGTAGTAGTAATAGTTGTAGTTATCAGAGTAGTAGGAGTACTAGTAGTGGTTTTAGTTGTAGAAGTAGTAGTAGTAGTAGTAGTAGAAGTAATATTTGTGGTAGTAGTATTAGCCATTGTAGTAGTTGTAGCAATAATAGCAGTCAAAGCAATACTAGTAGCAGCAGCAGCAGTAGTAATAGTTGTAGTATTAGTATTAGTAGCAGTAGTAGTAGTTGCAGTAATAGTAGTAGTATCATTGTAGCAATAGTAGTAGTAGGAGGAGTAGTAGTAGTTGTCGTAATAGCTGTAATTGTACTAGCAGTAGTAATAGTAACAATAGTAGTTGTGGCAGCAGTAGTAGTAGTAGCAATAGCAATAGCAGCAGTAGCGGTAGTAGGAGAAGTAGTAGTAGTTGCCATAGTAGTAGTAGTTATTTTGGCTGCGACAATAGTAGTAGTACTGGTAGTAGTTGTCGTAGCCTAGTAGCAGAAGTAGTAGTAGTAGGAGAAGTAGTAGCAGTAGTAGTTGCAATAGTAGTAATAGTAACAGTACTGGACTAGTAGTAGTCGTCATAGTAGTAGTAGTAGCAGTAGTAGTTGTGTTAGAAAAAGTAGTAGTGCTAGTAGTTGTAGTAGTAGTAACAATAGTAACAGAATTAGTAGTAGTAGTAGTTGTAGTGGTAGTTGTAGTAGTTGTTGTTGTTGTAGTAATAGTAGTAATAGTAGTAGTAGTCGTAGCATCCATAGAAGTTGTAGAAGTAGTAGCAATAGTAGTAGCAGTAGTAGTAATAGCAACCATAGTAGCCGCAATACTAGTAGCAATAGTTGTAGTAGTCACATTAGTAGTAGTAGTAGGCGTAGTTGTAGCACTTGTTGTGGTTGGAGTTGTAGTAGTACTAGTAGTAATAGTAAGATCAGTAATAGTTGCAGTAGGAGTAGCAGTAGTAGGTGGAGTATTAGTAGTAATAGTAGTGGTAGGAGTATTAGTAGTTGTAGTCATGGTTGTAGTAGCAGCAGTAGCAGGAGTAGTAGTTCTTGTTGAAGGAACAATAGCAGTAGTAGTAGTAGTAATAGCAGTAGCAGTAGTTGGAGCATTATTATTAGTAGTAGTAGTAGTAGCAATGATAGTAGTAGCGGTTGCAGTGGTAGCAGGAGTAGTAGCAGTAGTAGTAGGAGTATTATTAGTAAAAATACTAGTAGTATAAGTAGTAGAATGAGGACTAGTAGTGTTATTAGTAGTAGAAGTAGCAGTAGTTGGAGTAGTAGGAGCTGTAGTAATAGTTGTTGTATTAGGAGTTGTCGCAATAGTAGTAGTAGCCGTAGTAGCGATACGAGTAGTAGTAGTAGTAGTACTAGTAGTAGCAATAGTAATAGCAATAGTAGTAGCAATTGTAGTACTAGCAGTAGTCAGAGTAGTAGTAGTAGCATTAGTAGCTATAGTAGTCGTTAGAGTAAAAGTAGTAGTAGCTGAAATAGTAGCAGTAGTAGTAGCCATAGTAGCAGCTGGACCAAGAGTAGTCGTAGTGGAAGTAGTAGTGGTAGTAGCAGTAGTAGCAGTTGTAGTAGTAGTTGTAGTAGTAGCGATAATTGGTTTAGCAGCAGTTGTAGCCGTAGTAGTAGTAGTAGTAGCGAAAATAGTAGAGGTAGCAACAGCAGCAGCAGCAGCAGTAGCTATAGCAATAGTTTCAGTAGTCGAGGTAGTAGTATTAGTTATAGTAGTCGTAGTAGTAGTAGTAGTCGTAGTAGTAGTAGTAGCAGCAGTAGGATTTGTAGTAGCAGTTGAAGTAGTAGTAGTAGTCGTCATAGTAGCAGTAGTAGTAGTCGTCATAGTAGCAGTAGCAGTAGTAGTCATAGTAGTAGTCATTGTAGTAAACGTAGTCGTAGCTAAAATAGTAGTAGTAGTAGTTGTTGTTGTTGTTGTTGTAGTTGGAGTATTAGGAGGAGGAGGAGGAGGAGGAGGAGTAGTAGTAGTATCAGTAGTAGTAGCAATAGTAGTAGATGTAGTAGTAGTAATAGTAGTAATAGTAGTAGTAGTGGTAGTAGCAAAAGTAGTAGTAGTAGTTATACTAGCAATTGTAGTAGTAATAGCAATCGTAGTAGTAATAGTAGTAGTTGTAGTAGTTATGGTTGCAGTAGCAATAATAACAACACTAGTAGTTGTAGTAGTAGTAATGGTAGTACTAGTAATAGTAGTGCTAGTGGTAGTAGTTGGGGGAGCTACAGCAGTAGTAGCAGTGGTAGAAGTGGTAATAGTGGCAGCTGTAGTAGTATTAGTAGTCATAGAAGTAGTTGTAGTAGCAATAGTTGTAGTAGTAGTTGTAGCGAAAGATGTAGTAATATTGGTAGCAACAGTATTAGTAGTATGAGCTGTAGTAGAAGTAGTGGTGCTTGGAGCGGTATTTCGAGTAGTAGTAGTAGGAGTACCAATTATAGTAGCAGTTGAAGAAATAGTTGTGGTAGTAGTAGTAGCAGGGGTATTGTTAGTGAAAACAATATTAGTAGCAGTAGTAGCATGAGTTTTAGTAGTAATAGTAGTAGTAGTAGAAGTAGTAATAGTAGCAGTAGCAGTAGTTGTTGTAGAAGTAATAGTATTAGTAGTAGGAGTAGTAGTTGTCATAGAAACAACAGTAGCAGCAGCAGTAGTAGTAGCTGTAGTAATAGTTGCAGTAGTGGTAGTAGTAGTAATACCAATAGCAAGAGTTGTAGCAGTAGTAGTACTAGAAGTAGTCATAGTACTAAGAGAAGTAGAATGGTATAAGCAGCAGTGGCAGCAGCAATGGGAGTAATAATGGCAGAAATAGTAGTAGTAGTAGTAATAGAAGTAGTAGGAGTAGTAGTAGTAGGAATAGTAGTAGTAAAAGTCGTAGTAATAGTAATAGTTGTAGTAGTAGCAGTAGTAGTTGTTGTTGTTATTGTTGTAGTTGTAATAGTAGTAGTAGTAACAGCAATAGCAGTAGCTACAGTAGCATTTGTAGTAGCAGTTTTAGTAGTAGTTTTAGTAGTTGTAGTAGCAATAGTAGCAATAGCAGCAGTAGTAGCAATAGTAGTAGTAGTAGCAATAGTTATTGTAGCATTAGTTGTTGGTTTAGTAGTTTGGGTAGTAGAAGTAGTAGTTGCAGTAGTCATAGTAGTAGCTGTAGTCGCAGTAGTAGTAGTAGCATTGGTAATAGCAGTAGTTATAGTAGTAGCAGAGGTTGTAGTGGCAATAGTAGTAGTTGTAGTAGCAGCAGCAGCAGTAGTAATAGTAGTAGTAGTCGTAGCAGTGGTTGTAGAAACAATAGTAAAAGTAGTAGTAGTAGCAGTAGTAGTAGTTGCAATACTAGTAGTAGCAGCAGTAGTAGTAGGAGTAGTAGTACAAGCTATAGCAGTAGTAGCAGCTGTAGTAGTAGTAGCTGTAGCGACAATAGTAGCAATTGTTGTTATAGTAGTCATAGTAGTATTAGGAGCAGTAGTAGTAGAAGTAGTTGTAGTTGCAGCAGTAGCAATAGTTGATGTAGTGGCTGAATTAGTAGTAGTAGTAGAAGTAGTTGTAGTAGTTGTTATTGTTGTAGCAGCCGTACTAGTAGTAGAAGTAGTAGCCGTAGCAGTAATAGTCATGGTACCATAAGTAGTAGTTGTAATTGCTACAGCAGTAGCCGTAGTAGCAATAGTAGGAGTAGTCGTTGTAGTACTAATAGTAGGAGCAGCAAAGGGAGTAGTAGTAGTAGTGGTAGCCATAGAAGCTTAAGTAACAGAATTATTAGTAGGAGAAATTGTAGCAGTAGTGTTAGGAGTAGCTGCAGGGGTTATTGTAGTAGTAGAATTAGGAGGAGGAGTAGTAGTACTAGATGTAAGGGAAGAAGTAGTGTAAGTAGTAGCCATGGTAGAAGTTGTAGTAGTATTTGTAGTAGCAGTAGTAGCAGAAGTGACAATGGTTGTAGTGGTAGCAGTAGTAGTTATAGTAGCAGCAACAGCAGTGGAAGTAGTAGTAGTAGTAGCTATAGCAGTAGTTGTAGTAGCAGAAGTAGTAGTGTTAGGGGAAGTAGTAGTTGTGGTAGAAATAGTAGTAGCAATAGTAGTCGTAGTTGTATTAGCAATAGTAGTAGTAGTAGTAGTAGTAGTAGTAGTAGCCGTAGTCGTAGCAGCCGTAGTAGTTGTAGAAGTAGTAGCTGTACAAGTGGTAGTAGTAGTGACTACAATAGCAGTAACCACAGTACTAGTTGTGGTAGTAGTCATGGTAGTAGCATTAGTAGTAGTAGCAGCAATAGTAGGAGCAGTAGGAGCATTTGTAGCGCTTGTAGTAGTAGGGGCAGTAGTAGTAGTAGTAGTAGTAGTAATAGGAGCAGTTGTTGTTGTAGTAGTAGTAGTGGAGTATCAATAGTAGCAGTTATGGTTGTGGGAGTACTAGTTGTAGGATAGTTGTAGAGCAGTAGTAATAGTAGTAGTAGAAATTGCAATTGGAGCAGTAGTTGCATAGTAGTAGTTGTTGTAGCAGTGGTAGTGGTATTGGAAGTAAGAGTAGAATTAGTAGTATTAGCAGTATCAGTAGTAGTGGTAGTAGTAGTGGTACTAGTAGAAGTGGTACTAGTAGCAGCTGTAGTAGTCGTAGTGGTAGTAGTAACTGTAGCAACAGTAGCAGTTGTAGTTGGGGAAGTAGTAGTAGTAGCAGCAGCAGCAGTAGTAGTTGTAGTAGTAGTACTAGTAGTAACAGTAGTAGTCGAGTAGTAGTTATACTAGTAGAAGTTTAAGTAGTAGTAGTAGTAGTAGTAGTAGTAATATTAGTGGTAGTAGTATTAGCCGTTGTAGTGGTAGTAGTAATAAGAGCAGTAGTAGCAAAAGTAGCAGCAATAGTAGTAGCAGTAGTATTATTATTAGTTGTAGTAATAGTAGTAGAAGTAGTAGTAGGAGTATCAATAGTAATAGTAGCAGCAGTAGGAGGAGGAGAAATTGTAGTAGTTGTAGTCGCAGTAGTATTAGTACTAGTAGTAGTAGTAGGAGTAGGAGTTGTAGTAGCAGTACTTCAAGTAGCAGAAGTAGTGGTAGTAGGAGAAGTAGTAGTAGTTGTTGTTGTCATAGTAGTAATAGTAGTATTAATGTAGTAGTAGTAGCAGCAGCAGTAGTAGTGTTAGAAAAAGTCCTAGTAGTAGTAGTTGTAGTAGTAGTCGCAGTAGTAGCAGAAGTAGTAGCTGTAGTAGTAGTGGTATTAGTAGTAGTAGTTGTTGTAGCCATAGTTGTAATAGTAGTAGTAGTCATAACAGCCGTAGAAGTTATAGAAGTAGTAGCAATGGTAGTAGCAGTAGTAACGACAACCATAGTAGTCGCAATACAACTAGCAGCAGTTGTAGTTGGAGTACGAGCAGCTGTAGCACTTGCAGTAGGAGTAGCAGTAGTAGTAGTAGCAGTTCAAGTAGTTGCAGTAGTCATTGTAGTAGAAGTTGCAGTCGTAGTCGTAATAGTAGTACTTATAGTAAAAGTAGTAGTAGCTGAAATTGTAGTAGTAGTAGTAGCTGAAATTGTTGTAATAGTAGTAGTAGTAGTAGTAGTAGTAGTAGTATTAGCAGTGGTAGAAATTGTAGCAGCAGTAGTGATAATAGCAGTAGTAGCAGTTGTAGCAATAGTAGTGGTAGTAGTGATAATAGCAATGGTAGTAGTAGCATGAGCAGTAGTGGTAGTAGTAGCAGTAGTACTTTTAGTAGTTGGGGTAGTAGTAATAGTAGTAGTAGTAGCAATCATAGTAGTAGTAGTAGGAGGAGCAGTAATAGTTGTTGCAGTAGTAGTAGTAGTGTAGTAGTGGTGGTAGTAGCAGTAGTAGTAGGCGGAATAGCAGCAGCAGTAGTAGTAGTTATAGGAGAAGTGGTAGTAGTAGCAGAAGTAGTCCCATTAATAGTAGTAGCAGTAGTAGTAGTGGTAGTTGTAGGTGTAGTAGAAGTAGTAGTAGTAGTCGTAGTAGCAGCAATAGTAGAAGCAGTCGCCGCGGGAGTAGTACCAGTAGCATCAGTAGTAGCATGAGCAGTAGCAGCAGCAGTAGTAGTAGTAGCAGCAGCAGTAGGAGTAGTAGGAGTAGTAGTTGTTGTTATAGTAGAAGTAGTTGCAATATCAACAATAGTAGTAGTAGCAGTAGTAGTAGCAGTAGAAGTGGTCGTTGTAGCTATAGTAGTAGCAGTAGTTATAGTACTAGTAGTAGTAGTAGAAGTAGTAGCAATTATGGCTGTAGTTGCAGTAGTAGCTGTAGTTGTTGTAGATATAACAGTAGTAGTTGTAGTAGTAGTTGTTGAAGTACTAACAGAAATACTTGTAGTAGCAGTAGTAGTAGTAGCGGCCGTAGTATTAGTTACAGTAGCAGTAGTTGTAGGAGAAGTAGTAGTAATGACAGTAGCAGTAGTAGCAGTAGTAGCAGCAGCAATAGTAGTAATAGTAGTAGTAGCATTTGCTGTAGCTGTAGCATTAGTAGTAGTAGAAGTAGGAGCAGTAGTTGTTGTAGGAGAAGTTGTAGTTGTAGTAGTTATTGTTGTTGTAGGACAGATAGTAGTAGTAGTAGTAGTAGTAGCATTAGTACTTTTTGTTGTATTAGTAGCACTAACAGTAGTAGTAGTTGTAATAGTAGTAGTGGTAGCAGTAGTCGTAGTAGTAGCTGTAATTATAGCAGGAGTAGTAGTAACAGTAATTATTGTAGCAATAGTAGAAGTCGTTTTGGTTGGAGCAACAGTAGCAGTTGTAGCAGTTGTAGTAGATGTAGTTGTAGACGCAGTAGTATTTGCAGCAGTAATTGTAGTAGCAGTAGCAGCAGTTGCAATAGTCGAGGTAGTGGTAGCAGTAGTACCAGTAGTAGCCATAGAACTAGTAGTAGTAGTGGTAGAAGTTGTAGTAGTAGTAGCACAAGTAGTAATAGTTGTCAAAGCAGTAATCATAGTTGTACTAGTTGTAGTACAATAGTAGTAATACTAGTAATAGTAGTAGTGGTAGTAGGAGCAGTAGTATTAGATGGAGTAGTAGCAGTAGTTGTGGCAGTAGTAGCAGCAGTAGTAAAAGTAGTAGAGGAAGTAGTAGTAGTGGCATTAGTAGCGGTAGCCGTAGTAGCAGTAGTAGTAGTACAAATAGTAGTAATTTTAGTAGCAGTCGAAGAAGTGCTAGCAGTATTTGTTGTATTAGAAATAGTAGTTGACGTAATAGTAGTAGTAGTAGTAGCAGCAGCAGCAACTATAGTAGTTGTTGCAGTAGTTGCGAAAATAGCTGTAGTAGCTGTAGCATACTAACAGTAGTAGTGGCAGTAGTAGCAATAGTAGCAATAGTAGTAGCAGTAGTAGTTATCATTGTAGTAGTAGAAGTGGTAGCAGTAATAGTAGTTGTAGGAGTAGTAGTAGTCATAATATAGTAGCAGTAATAGTAGTACTAGTAGTGGTAGTAGTAGTTGTTATAGTACTACTACTAGTATAAACAATAAAAGTAGTAGTAATAGTAGCAATAGTAGTAGTAGCAATAGCAGTAGTAGTATTAGTAGCAGTAATAGCAGTAGTACTAGTACTAGTAGTGGTAGTACTAGTGGTGGTAGTAGTAGTTGTTATTGTATAACTACTAGTAGAAGCAATATTCGTAATGTAGTAATAATAGCAGTCATCGAAGTAGTAGTAGTAGCGGTAGTAGTAGCAGTTGTAGCCGTAGTAGTATTTGTGACAGCAGTAGCAGTAGTAGCAATGTTAGTATAGTAGTAGTAGTAATATTAATAGTAGTAGTAGTAGCGGTAGTAGCATTCATAGAAGTGATAGGAGTAGTAGCAGTAGTAGCTATAGTAACAGTAGTGGAAGTTGTAGCAATCGTAGTAGTAGTAATATTAGTAGTAGTAGTAGTGGTAGTAATCGTACTAATAGTAGTAATAGTAGTTGTTGTAATACTAGTAGTAACAGTAGTAGTAGCTGTAGTAGCATTAGTAGGAGTAGTAGTAGTTGTAGTAGAAGTAGTAGCAGTGGCAATAGCAGTAGGAGTAGTAGTAGTAGCAATGGTAGCATCAGTAGTAGGACTAGCAGTAGTAGTAGCAGAGGCTGTACTACTACTTGTACCACTGCTATTGTTGCTACTACTACTACTACTACAACAACTTCTAGCACTACGTCGACTACCACGTCTACTACTACTACTGCTACTACTGCTACTATAACTACTGCTACTAATACCAAGACTGCTGCTGCTGCTACTACTACTTCTGTTGTTGATGCTACTCCTACTACTACTACTACCACTACAACTGCTATTACTACTACGACAACTACAACAGTTACTACTGCTAACGTAACTTCTACAACTACTTTTGCTACTACTACTGCCACTTTTGCTACTACTACTTCTACTACTACTAGTAGTAATTCTGCTGCTACTTCTGCTACTACTAATGTGACTACTACTACTACTACAACAACAACAACTACTACTACTACAACAACTACTACTACTATTACAATTATTACTACTACTACTATTGCCACTACTAGTACTACTACTCCAACTACTACTACTGTCACCACTACTATTGCTACTATTACTACTGCTACTACTACTACTAATACTGCTGTTGCTACCACAACCACTGCTACTACTTCTAGTAGTACTACTACTACAATAGCTACTACTCCTATGGCAAATGCTACTACTATAACTATCGCTATTTCTAGGATTGCTACGGCTACTACTACTTCAACTACTACTACCACTACTACTATTGGTACTTATACTATTGCTACTACTACTATTACTGCTGCTACTATTACTACTACCACTACTACTACTACTTGCTACTGGTACTGCTACTATTGTTACTATTACTACTGTTTCTTCTACTACTGCTACTGCTACTTCTGCTACAACTGTTACTGCTACTACTACTACTACTTTTCATACTGCTACAACTACTCGTACTACTACAACTACTTTTACTGCTACTACTACTACCACTTCTACTATTTATTATGGTGTTACTACAACTGCTACTGCTTTTACTGCTACATCTACAACTCCTGATACTATTGCTACTGATACTAGTACTACTGCTACTTCTACTACTACTGCTACTACCACTACTTTAGTTACTTCTTCTACTACTACTACAATTGCTACTACAATGTTGTTGCTTCAACTACAACAACTACTACTACTTCTGTTACTCTGCTGCTGCTACTATTGCTACTACTTCCACTACTACTACTACTACCACTACTACTGCTACTGCTATTACTACTACTACTACTATTGTTGCTCCTTCTACTAGTCTTTCTACTACTACCACAAGTACTAATGCACTTTTGCAACTACTACTTGTTGCTGCTACTAGTACTTGTGCCAGTTCTGCAACTACTACTGCTACTACTATTGCTACTGCTGCAAATGCTGCTGCCACAACTGCTACTCCTACTACCACAACTTTTACTACTACTATGACTACTCCTACTACAACCACTATACTACTACTACAACAACAACTACCACTACTACTTCTACTACTACTATCACTCCTACTACAACAACTACTACTATTACTGCTTCTGCTAGCACTACTCCTAATTCTATTGCTAATACCACTATGAATACTACAACTACTACTGTTAGTACTGCTACTACAACTAGTACTCCTTCTACTCTTACTCCTACTGCTACTAATGCTATAACTACTACTACTATTGCTACTGGTACTACTATTACAGTTGCTATTGCTAACGCTACTGTCACTACCGCTACTCCTACCGCAACGACTGTGACTACGACCACTACTTATGTTACTACTACTACAACTGCTACAACAAATGTTGCAACTACTACTACTGCTGCTACTTCTACAACTACTCCTACTACTACTACTCATAATACTACCAATATTGCTGCTATTATACTACTACTACGACTATTGCTGCTGCTGCTTCTACTATTGCTATTACTACTTCTGCTAATACTAACACTACTACTACTACACTACAACAACTACTACTACCACCACCACTACTACTCTCTCCTACTACTACTACCGCTATGACTACTATTACTACTACAACAACAACAACTACTACTATTACTACTACTGTTGCTACAACTATTACAACTACCACTACTCCTATCGCTATAACTAATGCTACAACTACTTCTGTTACTACTACTACCATTGCTTCTGCTACTACTTGTACTGTGACTCCTACTGCGACTACCACTGAAACTACTACTACTGCAATAGCTACTACTACCGCACCAACTACTTTTTCTATTATTACTACTACAGCTCGCACTACTACTGCTACAACTGCTGCAAATGCTAATGCTACTGCTACAATAACTGCTACTACTACTACTATTGCGACTACTACAACTACTACTATTGCTGCTACTACTACTACATCTACTACACCTACTACTACTACTACTACTATTTCTATTGCTACTACTACTACAACTACTACGACCGCTACTACTACTACTGCTGCTAGTACTCCAACAGCTACTACAACTGCTACTGCTGCTGCTACTACTACTACTGCAACTGCTACTACTAATACTACTGCTATTATTGCTAGTACAACTACTACTGCTACTTCTACTACTACTACCACCACCACCACTACCACCACTACTACTACTACTACTATAACAACAACAACAGCTATTGCAACTGCTACTATTGCTGTTGTTGCTACTATTAATGCTACTGCCACTACTGCTGTTCCTACTACTACTGCTACTGCTGTTGGGACTACTACAACTAGTACTACTGTTGCGATCTCAACTACTACTACCACCACCACCACCACTACTAATACTCTCACTCCTACTTCTACTTCTGCTACTCGTACTGCTACTACTACACATAATACTACTACTGTTGCTACTGCTACTACTACTACTACTTCAACTACTACTACTATTGCTCCGGCGACTACTGCTTTTGCGACTACTCCTACTGCTACTACTACTACAACTGCTACTATGATTACAGCTGCTACTACTATTATTGCTACCAATACTACTACTACTCTCACCCCTACTACTACTACTACTATTACTATGACTCCTCTTACTACTACTACTCCTATTGCTACTGCTGCTACGACTGCCACAACAACTAATGCCAAAACTATTACTACTAGGGCTGTGCATTATTCAATCAAAACCGAATTAACCGACTGACCAAAATCGAATAACCAATTCGGCTTGGGTTATTCGATTTTCGGTTCGGTTCCAGTTTTGAAAAAAAAAAATTAAAAATTCGGTTCGGTTTCGGTTTCTGATTTTCGAAAATCGTAAAAACCGAACCGAACTGAATTATATATATACCTATATACTACCATTAGGTTTCGGTTTTGGGCTAATCAGCTCAAACAACTGGGCTGAACCCTATGGCGTATATATGCCTGTGTTTTCTCAGAGTAGTTTGCCGCTCTCGCCTCTCACTTCAGCCCTAACCCTAATCCCTCTTGCTCTCACCGCTGCAGACCTGTGGTGCTGCGCCTTCATCCCTGTAGCTGCGGTGTTGCGCCATGTCAGTGACTACTCAGAGCTTTCGTCCACCCCCGGACCCCCCTCCTCCTCTGAGGCCCAGAGTCTCGATTCTTATCTCTGGTCGACGCTCTAAGCATCAATCTCTCATTTTTCTACAACGGATTAAGCTGTAAGGTGAGTGTCTTTAGGAAATTATGAAATTTAGGATTTATTTTTTGTGAAATTAAATTAGGGTTTTTTGATTTCATACGATTTTATTGTTAGATCAGTAAATCCTCAGTTCTGAACTGACAATTTTTCTTCTCCTTCATCCCTACAGCTGCGGTGCTGCGCCGTGTCGGTGACATCGCTTTCGTCCACCCCCGGACCCCCCTCCTCCTCTGAAGCTCTGAGTCCCGATGCCTCAATATCTCTCTGATCGACGCTCTGAGCTTTAATCTCTCATTTTTTTTCAACGGATTAAGCTGCAAGGTGAGGGTATTTAGGGTTGATTTTTTGTGAAATTAAATTAGGGTTTTTTGATTTCATACGATTTTATTGTTAACCCTTTCGTCGACGGTCCACTTCCAGCCCCCCCCCCCCTCTCCCCTAAGGCTCTGACTCTCTGAGTCCCGACTCCTCAATATCTCTCTGGTCGACGCTCTGAGCTTCAATCTCTCATTTTTCTACAACAGATTAAGCTGCAAGTTGAGATTATTTCGGAAATTATGGAATTTAGGGTTGATTTTTTGTGAAATTAAATTAGGGTTTTTTGATTTCATACAATTTTATTGTTAGATCAGTAAATCCTCATTTTCGAACTCCCGATTTTTCTTCTCCTTGGTGGCATCGCTTTCGTCCACCCTTGGACCCCCCTCCTCACTTGAGGCTCTGTCTCCTGATCCCTCAATATCTCTATTACTAGCCTTCGAGGCTCTGAGCTTCAATATCTCATTTTCTACAATGGCATCATCGGGATCAAATTGCAAGGTTAGGGTTGAATTTTGTAAAATTAAATTAGGGTTTTTTGATTTCATACGATTTAATCTGTAATTTTGTATTTTTCTATTGACAGATGTTGAACGAGGATGACAGTCAATAGCTTTCAAACACAAATCCAGTTATTCCAAGTCCAATGCCAATTTCTGCTTCTCAGGAAAGTTCTACGCCAATGGCTATCAAAGTTTCAAACGAGGGCAATGCATCTACGTGCAGTACAAAGCCTCCAATGCCGAGAAAAAGAATGGCAGCACGATCAGCTGTATGGGAGCATTACACAAAGTTCACAGACTCGAGCAAGTCAACCAAAGCCAGATGCAACTACTGTGGTAATGAATTCTTTTGTGATTCAAAAAAAAAATGGTACTTCTTCTCTTAGACATTACATGAACCAATGCAAGCAATATCCATATAATGTTGATACGCATGAAACACAACTTGCTATGCAACCTATTCAGAAAGAAGTAGCAAATGAGTCTGTGCTAACTAGCTGGAAGTTTGATCAAGAAAAAATTAGAAAAGCACTAGCACACATGATTGTTGTAGATGAGCTGCCTTTTAGTTTTGTGCAACATGAAGGCTTTCAATACTTTATGTCTCAAGCTTGTCCTAGATTTCGAATGCCTTTACGTTGGACTATGACTAGAGACTATTTTCAACTCTACCATGATGAAAAGGTAAAGTTGAAACACTATTTCAGAGAGTCCAAATAGAGAGTTTGTTTGACCACTTATACTTGGACCTCAATTCAAAACATAAACTATATGTGTATCACAACACATTATATTGATATTGATTGGAACTTGAAGAAAAAGCTTTTGAATTTTTGCAAAATTACAAGTCATAAGGGTGAAGTTATAGGAAAAACAATTGAAAAATGCCTCTCTGAATGGGGAATTGATAATGTTTTGGCTGTTACTATTTATAATGCCTCTCCAAATGATACTGCTATTTCCTATTTGAAGAAAAAATTTTTGAATTGGGGCACTTGTTTGGCACAAGGAAAATATATTCATATGCGTTGCATAGCACATATCATTAATCTTGTGGTGAAAGATGGTTTGAAAGAGATGGCAGATTCCATTGCTTGGGTTAGATCTGCTATTAAATATGTGAGATATTATCCAGCAAGATGGCAGAGGTTCAAAGAATGTGTGGAAATTGAAAAAATTGAAAGCAGAAAATGTCTCTGTTTGGATGTATCCACAAGGTGGAATTCCACCTATATGATGTTTGAAGCAGCTCAAACTTTTGAGCGGGCTTTTGTAAAATTTGAAGAGGAAGATAGCAATTTCTATCATGAGCTTAATGATAAAGATGGAATTCCTCTATCTTTTGACTGGCAGAATGTTAGGCGACTTATTACATTCTTAGAGCATTTCTATGAGTTGACTCTTAGAGTTTCTGGCTCTATGTATATTACAAGTAATTTATTTTTTGATGAAATTTGTCAAGTTAACCTTCTTTTGAATCTGTGGAAAGTCAGTGGTGATACAAAAGTCCAAGATATGGTTGCTGTGATGAAAGACAAATATGACAAGTATTGGGGTGAGCCAGAGAAGATTAATATGCTTCTCTTTGTTCCTGTTGTCTTTGATCCAAGATGCAAGTTACAATATGTTGAGTTTGGAGTTGAAAAAATGTATGAAGGTGACAGAGGTGTTATGATGAGGAGAAAGTTGCATGAAGTTGTATATGATTTGTTCAAAGAGTACAGAATGCGACTACAATCGGGAGGAATGCCATCTGGTGAAGGATCAAGTATGCGAAAGCAATCAGGTAAATATATCTTAAGCAGTCTATTTGCTGAGCATAGAAAAAGTTTCATGGGTGATGAAATGAAGTCTGAGCTAGACAAATATTTATCAGAGGATCTTGAAAAAAATGAGCCAAACTTTGATGTTCTGGGCTTCTGGAAAGTGAATAGCTGCAGATTTCCTATTCTGTCACATATGGCTCGTGATATGTTAGCTATACCTATCTCTACAGTGGCCTCTAAATCAGCTTTTAGCACAGGAGGGCGCATACTTGATCATTTTCATAGCTCTTTGACTCCTACACTAGTACAAGCTCTCGTTTGCACTCAAGATTGGATTAAAAATTCAAAAACAGAAATCAATATTGAGGAAAGTTTGGAAGAACTTGAAAAGATTCAAGAGGGTAAGATTAGCATTGCTAATATTTTTATTATTGCATTGTATATTTCTTTATTATGATCAAATAATCATTGAATGGTTTTTTTATTTCAGAGTTGATAAAGATGAAATTGGATGTCGCAACCATTGAATTTTGAGAAGTCATCTTAAGGTTCGAATATGCTTACTTTTTTTTTATGCATTTCTATTCATGTTTCTAACTTTCTATGGTCATCTCTTGCAGATTCATTCTTATATATCCTTATCATTCATGTGCATCACAACATTAGTGCATGTGTGAAGTTATGATCTTACAGTCTTTAATTCCTTACCCAGTTACCTACTTACCTGATATTTTCTTAATTGCTTTTACTGTGATGATATTTTACTATGTTTTGTAGGTTCAACAGTATGATCCAACTATCCAGGGATAGGTATGTATCCAACTATTATTTTGTAGGAGCAGCCGAGCAGGTTGATGCCTGAGGGGAGACATCTTCGTTTTTGATGATGCATTAAAGCCATCTGAGCCTCTTTAATTTTTGCTTTTATTTGAGGTTTTTTTGTCTTTGGTGTTTTGATGCGGAGGTGTTCCAATGGTCCCGTACTCTGGCTTCATCCTCTTCACTTTGTAGGCTTGTAGCAATGGCATTGTTGTTTGGATGGCCTGTGAAGACAACCACTACCTACCATTCGCTCATGGGGACAACCAGAGAGGGATGTTGGGTATGACGGTATGACCCTCTTGGAATTATTTTATGGTTTTTTTAATGATATTTGTTGAATTTTTCATAAGCTGTTTGAGGTAATAAAGATGTTGAATCATTGGCTCATTGCCATATGCTATGCTCGCATGTGGGCAAGTGATTGATTGGACGATTGTCTCTTTCTTTGGCTTCACCCTAGTAATGTTATGTTGCTTGGAAGTTGGAACTTCTGGTTCTGGCTTCTGTTTTGTTACTTTTGTACACGGGACTACAGGAGATTTCTCAAGCTTTTCTTAATGGACCATTTGGCATGATATAGTCCTTCAAACTTAAAATGCTAATTGATTACTGAATTGATCATATTTATTCTGAACCACATAATTCCAGTTATTTATTCTGAACCACATAATTACAGTTGGTCATATTTATTTTGAAACACATAACTGTTGAAGTGTTCTGTAGTAGTGCAGCTTGCCAGCTTCTGCTACTACACAATATACATTGTCTTGTTGCTCGCCTGCTCCTGCAAGTATAAAGTTGAAGTGTTGAACTGTTGAAGACATGGAACTTGGAAGTCTTCAAGTGTCTTGCTACATGAAGTTGAATTGCTGAACTGTTGAAGTGTTTTGCAGCTTGCCCGCTTCTGCTAGACTTCTACTATACATTGTCCTGCTGCTCCTGCTACTCCAGCAACTTGAAGACTTGATTCACTTGAACTATTGAAGTCTTGAAGTGTTTTGTTACATGAATTTGAGCTGTTGAAGTGTTTTGTAGCTTGTCCGCTTCTGCTAGACTGCTACTATACATGCTCCCGCTGCTGTGCTGCTCCTGCTGCTGTGCTGCTCCTGCTGCTGTGCTGCTCCTGCTGCTGTGCTGCTCCTACAACTTGAAGACTTCATTCACTTGAAGTCTTCAAGTGTCTTGTTACATGAATTTGAGCTATTGAAGTATTTTGCAGCTTGCCCGCTTCTGTAAGAATGCTAGTCTGCTACTATACATTGTCCTGCTGCTGCTACTCCTAGCCTCCTGCTGCTCCTGCAACTTGAAGACTTGATTCACTTGAAGTCTTGAAGTGTCTTGTTACATGAAGTTGAGCTATTGAAGTGTTTTGCAGCTTGCCCACTTCTGCTAGACTGCTAGTCTGCTACTATACATTATATTGCTGCTGCTACTCCTAGCCTCCTGCTGCTCCTGCTGTGTTGCTCCTACTGTGCTGCTCCTGCTGTGTTGCTCCTGCTATGCTGCTCCTGCAACTTGAAGACTTGATTTACTTGAAGTCTTGAACTGTCTTGCTACATGAAGTTGAGCTGTTGAAGTATTTTGTAGCTTGACCGCTTCAGCTAGATTGCTAGTCTGCTACTATACATTGTCCTGCTGCTGCTGCTCCTAGCCTCCTGCTGTGCTGTTCCTGCAACTTGAAGACTTGATTCACTTGAAGTCTTGAACTGTCTTGCTCCTACTTGTGCGGTTGTGCCATTGTGGCATGTGAGATACTGAGATTAACTGATTATTTATTGGGTTGCAATTTTGAAACTTGCAATTGGACTGGGTATCAGCCTATCAGGCCAGATTTAGGGCTAGTAACTTAGTATAATGTATATCTTGTACTATTTTTTTTTCCCTTATGCAAATGACCAGATCCGTCACTCCTGTAGAAATTCGGTTTGCAATTCGGTTATAACCGAGCTGAACCGAAATATTTCGGTTCGGTTTGGGTTTTTGAAAATTTCGGAAATTTCGGTTCGGTTGGTTCGGTTTGGTTCGGTTCGGTTTTAACCGAATGCACAACCCTAATTACCACTAGTACGGCTACTACTACCGTTACTATTACTGCTGCTACTACTACTACTATTACAATCATTTCTACTACTACTACTATGGCTACTGTTACTACAACTACGACTACTGCTATTACAACTACTGATTCAACTACTGCTACTACTACTACTTCTGTTGCTACTACTGCCACAACTACTGCTACTACTATCGCTAAAAATACTACTAATAGCTCTACTACTACACTCTACTGCTACTACTACTCCTACTATTACTACTATTACAACTACTGCTGCTACTACTACTACTAATAGTCCTACTACTTCTCTTACAACAACTACTACTATGACTACTCGTACTACTACAACAACAACTACTGCTGCTGCTACAGCTGCTGCTACTCCTACTGCTACTCCTACTACTGCTGCTGCTACTACTACTACTAATACTACAACTACCACTACTGCGACTACTGCTACTACTACTACTACTACTACTACTACGACCAATTCTACTACAACTTCTACTACTACTTCGGCCACTACTACTGCTACTACTATAGCTATTACAACTACTACTGCAACTACTACTTCTACTACTACTACTGCTACTGCTACTACTACTACAATAACAACTACTACTATACTACTACTACCACTACTACTACTAGTAGTACTCCAACATCTCCTCCCCCCACTACTGCTACTATTGCAACTCCTACTACCACTACTACTACTGCGGCTACTGCTCCTATTGATACACCTACAACTACAACTACAACTACTAATACTAGTGCTACTGTTGTTGTTGCTACTGTTGCTATTGCTGCGACTCCTACTACAGCTACTGCTACAACTACTACTACTCCTACTACTACTGCTGCAAATGTTACTACTATTACTACTTCTACTACTTCTCCGACTACTTCTACTACCACTACTGCTGCTTCTCTCACTCCTACTAATACTACTACTCCTACTGCAACTACTACTCATAATACTACTTCTACTACTACTACTACTACTACTTCTGCTACTACTAATACTACTGCTACTTCTGCTACTACTAATACTACTGTTGCTACTATGACTTCTGCTATTGTTACTACAACTACAATGTCTGCTATTGCTACTATTACTACAACAACTACTACTATTCCTACTACTACTTCTACTACTACTACTATTACTCTCACTCGTACTACTTCTACTACCACTACTCCTAGTGATACCATTACTCCTCTTTCTGCGACGACAACTCCTACTACTACTACTGCTACTATTGTTGTTGCCACTACGACTGACACAAATATTACTACTGCTGCTACTACTACTACAGCTGCTACTGCTACTACAAGTACTACTACTACTACGGCTACTAGAACTACTGCTACTATAATTGCTACTACTACTGCACAACTTCTGCTACTACTATGACTATTGCTGCTATTACTACAACAACAACTACTCTACTACTACAGCTGCTAATACTACTACTATTACACTACTCCTACTAGTACTACCCCTACTACTGCTACTATTGCTACTACTGCTACTGCCACTACTTCTACTACTGCTACATCTACAACTGTTCCTTCTACTTCTTTTACAACTACTACTACTGTGGCAACTCCTACTACTATAACAACAACTACTGCCACAACTACTACTGCTACTACTCCTACAGCTACTATTGCTACTACTACAACTATTGCGGCTACTACTACTAGTACTACTACTACGGTTACTACTATGGCTACTGCTACTACTATTACTATTACTATCACTGCTACTACAACTACTATTACTAATACAGCTACTACTACTACCACTAATACTACTACAGCTGCTGCTGCTGCTACTACTGCTACTACTAAGACTGCTGCTGCTACTACTACTACTACTATACTATGACTACTACTACTACTATTACAACTAGTGCAACTACTGCTACAACTACTCCTACAACTACAACTACTATTGCTCTTTCTACGACTCTTGGAACTAATCCTACTATTGCTGTTGCTACTACACCTACTTCCCCTCCTCCTACTACTTATTCTACTACTACCACTACTATAACTGCAACTACTATTCCTACTGCTGCTCATACAACAATAACTACTACTACTTCTGTCGCTGCTACTACTACTACTCATACTACTACTATTCCTCCTCCTAATCCTACACTACGACTACTTCTACTACAAGAACTACTACTACTATTACTACTGCTAGTACGACAGCCACAACAACCATTGCCACAACTATTACCACTAGTACTACTACTGTTGCTACTAATATTGCCTCTACTAGTGCTACTACTACTGCTACTGCTACTGATGCTACTGCTGCTGCCGCCGCTACTAATACTACTACTACTACTACTACCAATACTACCAATACTGCCAAACTGCTACTACTACTACTATTGCTATGGCTATGACTATTTTTACTATCACTACTGCTCCGGTGCTACTACTGTTAGAACTACTGCTACTGCTACTACTACCACTACTACTACTACTTTAACTATCGCTACTACTGTTACTTCTACTGCTACTACTACTTCTACAACTACTACTGCTGCTGCTGCTAACTATTGTTGCTGCTACTACTAAAACAACTACTACCACTACCGCTACTGTTGCTGCTGCTCCTACTACAGGCAATAATCCTTTCACTACTACTGCAGCTGCTACTACAACAACGGCTGTTGCTACTACTACTGCTACTTTTAATACTACTAATACTACTACTACTACTACTACTACTACTACTACTACTACTATCACAACTACATCTACAACTGCTACTACTGTGACTGCGGCTACTACTTCTTCTACTACTACTACTGCTACTATTGCTACTAATACTACTACTAGTAGTACTACTATTGCTACTACTACTACAACAAGTGCTATTACCGCTACTACCGCTACTACCGTTGCTACCGCTACAATAGCTACTACCCTTACTACTACTAATACTACTTCTTCTTCTACTACTACTACTACTACTACTACTTCTAAAGCTACTACTACTACTGCTGCTACTACATCCACTACTTCAGCAACTCTAAGAACCACTACTACTACTATAACTAGTACTGCTATGATTGCTACTTCTACTACTGGTACTGCTACTACTACTACTACTTCCACTACTACTACTTCTACTACTGCTACTGCTGCTACTACTGCTACTACTACTACTACTACTACAATAGCTTTACTCTGACTGCTACTGCTACCACTACTACTACAACTCATCCTACAACCAGAATAGAGGCTACTACCAATACTACTATTGCTACAACTAGTACTACACCTAGCACTACTACTACTTCTACTATTACTATGACTACTACAAGTACTACTACTACTACCACCACCACTAAATACTACGACTACTGCTTCTACTACTACAACTACTGCTACTACTATTGCTACTTCTACTAATGCTACAACTTATACTACTCCTGCTATTGTTACTACAATTATAACTTCTACTACTACTATTCCAGCTGCTGCTACTACCACTACTACTACTACCTATACTACAACCACAACTACAACTGCAACCACTATGACTACTGCTACTGGTACAACACCTACTACGACTGCTACTACTACTACTCCTACCACAGCAACTACTACTGCTGCTGCTACTACTACTACTACTACTGCTGCTGCTGCTACTCCTACTACTATTGCTACCGCGACTACTACTACTACTGCTGCTACTGCAACAACAACAACTACTACTACCACCACCCCAACTCCTACTTCAACTAGTACTTCTACTATTACTACTACTTCTATTGCTACTACTACTACTACTGCTGCTACTACTGCTGCTGCTGCTGCTACTACTATTGGTACAACTACTACTACACCTCCTACTACTACCATTACCACTACTACTACTACTTGCTACTAGTACTACTGCCACTTCTAAAGATACTACTTGTACTACTATTGCTACTGCTCCAAATGCTGCTGCCACAACTACTACAACTACCATAACTGCCACTACTTTAAATGCTACTACTACTACAGCTGCTACAACTATGACTACAACTACTACTGCCACTACTACTCCTACTCTCACTCCTACTACAACAACAACAACTACTACTCCTTCTGCTGTCACTACTCCTCATACTACTGATAATAATAATACTACTACTACTACTGTTACTACTGCTACTACTACTGCTACTGCTACTACTACTACTGCTACATCTACTTCTATTATTACAACTGGTAGTATTAATAATGCTATTGCTACTAACTCTACTATTACTGCTGCTACTCCTACTACTATGACAGCTGTTGCTACAACAACTAATGCTACTACTAATATAACTACTACAACAA
Organism: Trichopus zeylanicus subsp. travancoricus; assembly: GCA_005019695.1. Lineage (NCBI taxonomy): Eukaryota > Viridiplantae > Streptophyta > Magnoliopsida > Dioscoreales > Dioscoreaceae > Trichopus > Trichopus zeylanicus. Next base: position 69,699 of record RXID01021950.1, read on the forward strand.
CTATTTCAAATACTACAACAACTGCTACTACCACTATTACTACTACTCTCACTCAAACTACCACTACTACTACTACTAGTCCTACTATTACTACTACTCATAATATTACTAATGCAGTTGCTATTAGTACTACTACTACTACTATAATGACTATTGCTTTTGCTGCTACTACTGCTATTTCTCCTACTGTTAATACTACCCCTACTACTACTACTACTACACTACTACTACTACTCTCGTTCATATTTCTACTAGTACTATGACTACTCCTACTACTACTACTTCTAATAATACTACTGCTGCTGCTCCTCCTACTACTACTACAACTTCTACTACTACGACTACCACCATTACTACTGTTGCTGGTATAACTATTACCACTACCACTACTCCTACTGCTATAACTACTACTACTAGTAGTATTATTACTACTACCACGCTCGCTACTGCTACTACTAGTCCTATTACTACTACTACTATTGCTACTACTACTACTAGTATTGCGACTCCAACAGATACTACTACTGCGATTGCTCCTACTGCTACTACTACTACTACTACAATAACTACTATTGCTACTACTGCTACTACAGCTCATATTACTACTACCACGATAGTTGCGAATGCTAATGCTACTGCTACTATTGCTACTACTACTACTACTATTGTGACTACTAATATTGCTACTACTGCTACTACTACTACAACAACAACAACAACTACTACTTCTACTCCTACTCCTACTGCTACTACAACTCCTACTCCTACTACTGTTACTACTGCTACTGCTAGTCCTCCTCCTCCTACTACTACTTCTACCAGTACTACTTCTACTATGACTACTACCACTACTACTTCTACTACTTCTACTGCAACTGCTGCTAATACGACTACTATTACTTCTAGTACTACTGCTACTACAACAACTGCTATTACTGCAGCAGCTGCTGCTACTGCTATAACTACTCCTACCGCTAATCCTACTACAACTACTACTATGACTACTAATATTACTGCTGCTGCTGCTGTCGCTACTACTACTACTACAGCAGCTACCATTACAACTACTACTACCTTCTACTGCTGCTGCTGCTACTTCAACTTCAATGACAACTACTCTTACCACTATAACTACTACTAGAACTGCTACTACTACTGCTACTACTATGACTACTACTACTACTCCTCCTACTATAGCTACAACTACTACTATTGCTACCACCCCTACTACTACTACTGCCTCAATTGTTACTACTGCTTTGACTACTGCTACTGATCCTGGTACAACTACTACTACTACTACTACTACTACTACTACTACTACTACTACTACTACTACTACTATGACTACTACTCCGACAATTACTACTACTGCTGCTGCTACTACTATTGTGACTCTACTCCTACTACTACTACAGCTACTATGACTACTGCTGCTATATTGCTACTGCTACTGCTAGTACTACTACCACTCCTACTACTTATTCCACTACTACTGCTGCTACTGCAACTGCTACATCTACTACTAATACTACCACTACCACTACCACTGCTACTACTATTACTACTGATACTATTACTGCTATTACTACTACTATTGCTACAACTATTGGCTACTAATACTAATGCCACTACTACTACTACTACTACTACTATGACTTCTGCTCCTACTACTAATGCTCCTTCCACTATAGCTTCTCCAACTACTACTAATGCTACTGCTACTACTGCTGCTGCTACTGCTACTTTGACAACTACTTCTAATACTACTACTACCTTTGCCATGAATACTACTACTACTACTACTACTATTGCCATAATTGTTGTAGCTACGGCTACTTCTATTGCTAGTGCTACTGCTAGTACTACTACTACTACTAATACTATTACTACTACTTCTACTACAACTACTGCTACTACTGCTTCTATCACTACTGATAGTACTACAACTGCTACTTCTGCTAGTATTGCTACTAGTAGTGTTACTACTACAACAACTACTGCTGATGCCACTACTACTCCTACAACAACAACAACTAATCCCACGACTACTGTAATAACTACAACTACTTCTACTACTACTGCTACTGCTGTAGACACTGTTGGTACTAGTTCTGCTACTATACTTCTCCAACAACAACAACAACTAATCCCACTACTATTGCAACAACTACTACTACTTCTACTTCTACTGCTATTGCAGTAGACACTGTTGGTACTACTACTGCTACTATACTTCTCCTACAACTACTATAATTGCTACTACTACTACTACTACTAGACTGCTACTATTTCTACTACTACTAGTACTGCTCCTGCTCTTGCTGCTATTTCTTCTACTACTACTACTACTACTACTACGACAACTATCTCTACTAATTTCACTACTACTACTAGTACTAACTATGCTAATTCAATAGCAACTACTACAACTACTACGACTACTAATTGTACTACTACTGCTACAACTACTATTACTTCAACTACTATTACTACAACAACTACTAAAATTGCTGCTGCTACTGCGACTACTACTGGCGCTACTACACCTAATACTGCAACTATTACAGCTACTACTACTATTGTTACAACTTCAGCTATAATTTCTTCTACTACTATTACTACCGTGACTACTACTACTCCTGCTGCTGCGACTGCTAATAATACTAGTACTACCACTACTGCTACTATTGTTATTGCTACTACAACTGTCATTGCTACTTTTGCTTCTACTGCTACTAGTACTACTATAACAACCGTCATTGCCACTATTGCTAATACCACTACTAATACTACTACTAGTATTGATACTACTGCTAATACCACTACTACTACACAGCTACTATTGCTACTGCAACAACTACTGCAATAGCTATGGTTGTTACTACTTCGGCCACTACAACTACTCCTACTACTACTACTTCTGCTAATAGTGCTACTACAACTACGACTACTACTACTACTACTATTATTGCTACAGCTACAACTGCCGCTACTACTACTACAACAACAACTACTCCTACTCCTAATACAACTGCTACTACTAATATAATCACCACTATAACTACAGCTACTACTGCTATTACTAGTACCGCTACTACAACTACTTCTACTGCTCCAACTGCTGCTACCATTACAGATACTTCTAACACTACAACCGCTGCTACTACTACTACTACTAATGCTACTACTACGACTATTACTGCTATTACTGCCACTACTACCACTACTACCACTACTGCTACTAATGTTATACATCTACCGGTACCACCACTGCTACTACTTCTACTACTATTACTACAACAACTACTACTATTACCACTACTACTACTGCTACTATTACTATTGCTACTACGATTACTACTGCTGCTGCTGCTCCTACTACTACTACTAGTGTGGCTTCTACCGCTGCTGCTACTACAACAACTACTACTACAACTACTACTACAACAACTACTACTATTGCTGCTGCTACTACTACTACCACTACTACTAGTACTTTTGCTACCACTACTACTACTACTATTACTTCTGCTACTACTATTGCTACTACTGCTACTACTACTCCTACTACTCCTTCAACTGCTACTAATACTATTACTACCACTGCTCCTACTCCCCCTACAACTACTTTTGCTATTAATACAATTGCTGTAGCTACTACTACTACTCCTACCACTACAACTGCTACTACTAGTATTATTACTATTAGTAGTAGTAGTACTACTGCTACAACTATTACTTCAACTACTACTACATCTAGCACTACACTACTACTAGTATTGCACAACTACTACTACTTCGACTACTACTCCTACGAGGACTACTCCAACTACCACTCCTACTCCTATACCTATTTCTACTACTTCTACCACTCCATCTACTATCGCTAGTACTACTTTCACTACAACTTCTACTAACACTACAACTGCTACTCCTACCACTACTACTACTGATATTGCTACTACTACTACTACTACTACCACGACTACTACTACTACTACTACTACTACTACTACTACTACTACTACTACTACAACAACAACAACTACTACTATAGTTACTACAACTACTACTACACCTACTACAACCACTACTACAACTACAGCTACTACTACTACAACTACTATTGCTACTACAATTTCTAGTGACACTACTACTACTACTATGACAGCTACTACTATTGTTACAAGTACTACAACTACTACAGCTACTACTACTTCAACTACTACTGCTGCCCCTTCTACCACTACTACTACTCATACAACTAAAATTACTACTACTATTGCTACTACCACTACTCCTAATACTGCTACTACTACAACTTCTACTAATACTATTATTACTACTACTACTACAATTGCTACTACACTTACTTCTATTATGATTACTACAACTACTTCTACAGCTACTATTGCTACTACTAGTACTCCTAGTACTACTAGTACAACTACATATGCTACAAATACTACTACTAGCACAATGGCTAATACTACCACTACTACCACTTCTACTACAACTACTCTGATTCCTACTACTACTACTGCTGCTGTTGCTGCTTCAACTACTATTACTTGTACTACTACTCCTCTAGCTATTAATACTACTACAACTACAACAACTACTATTCCTAATACTCCTGCTGCTACTGCTACTACTACTACTACTACTACTACAGCTTCTACTACTGCTGCTGTTGCTATGACTAAAACAATTACTATTACTCCTATTACTACTGCTGCTGCTACTATTTCTGCTACTACTACTACTACTGCAACTACTACTATAACTACTAATACTACTGCTACTACTACTACAATTTCTGCGACTAGTACTATAGCTACTATTACTACCACTACTACTGCCAGTACTACTACTACACCTGCTACTGCTACCGTTACTACTACTACTGCTACTGCTATTACTACTACTACTACTACTATTACTATTGCTACTGCTATTACTAGAACTGCTACTATGCCTACTATTGCTGCAGCTATTGCTTCTGCTACTACCGCTTATCCTCCTCCTACTACTTTTACTACTATTGCTACCACAACCACTGCAACAGTTGCTTCTACTGCTGTCGCTTCTAATAATATTGCAACAACTGCTACAATTACTACAGTTGTTGTTGCTATGACAGCTACTGCTACTATCGTTACCATGGCTGCTATTGCTGCTATTACTACCACTACTACGACTGCTATTGCTGTGACTACTACAACAACTATTACTACTACTACTACTACTGCTCCTACTTCTCCTTATGCTGCTACAACTTCTACAATGACAACTACTAATACTAATACAACAACAATGACTACTACTACTCTTACTACAACAACTACTACTTGTGTTAATACTACTTCTACTACTACAATTACTACTACTACGACTGTTACTACAGGCACTACTGCTACTTGAACTACCACTACTCATACTATTATTGCTATAGCTGCTACAACAACAACTACTACTATTGCTGCTACATCTACTACTACTGCTAGTACTAATACTCATGCTCTTACTATTGTTGTCACTACTACTACTGATACTAATACTACTACTACAACTACTAAGGCTACTACTGCTACTACTACTACTACAACTACTACTAATAATGCTACTTCTTCTGCAACTACAGCTAGAACTATTGCAACTAATGCTTTTACTACTACTGCTTCTACTTCTGCTACCTCTGCTACTACTACCACTACTACTTTTACTACGACTACTACTACTGCTACTACTGCTCCTACTATTACTCTTATTGCTACTACTGCTACAAGTGCTACTATTCCTACTACTACTACTATTATTACAAGTGCTACAATTACTACTACAACTGCTACTGCTACTACTACTACTACTACTTCTACTTCGACAACAATTGCTACAACTATTATGACTACTCCTACTAACTCTACTACTACTAATACTACTACAACTACCACTTCTAGCATTACTACAACTACTACTTCTACTACTACCTCTAATACTACAACTACTATGATAAAAACTACTACTAATACTACTCCTCCTCCTACAACTACTACTTTTACTACAAATAATACTACTACTACAACTACTACTACTACTACTACTCCTACTGCTACTACTACTCCTCCTCCTCCTCCTACTACTACTACTAGTTCTTCTGCTACTACTACTTTGACTACAACTACTACTACTCCTATTGCTATTTCTACTACTCCTACTGCTACTACTACTACCCGTACTACTACTAGTACAATCAGTACTACTACTACTGTTGCTACTACTCCTACTCCTATTCTACTACTACTACTGCTGCTGCTACTACTTCTACTACTACTACAACTACAACTCCACTTATTACTACTACTCCCCCACCTACTATTACAACCACAACTGCTACAAGTACTACTGCTACTGCTACTACAACTAAAACTACTACTAGTGCTACTACAAATATTACTACTACTACAACGGCTACTATCGCAACAACTATTACTGCTACTACAACTACTACTACTACTACTCCACCTACTACTACAACTACTCCTACTACTACTACTACTAGTCCTATTACTACTACTACTATTACTACTACTACTATAGCTACTGCTACTACTACAACTAACAAAACTTCTCCTACTACTACTACTGCTGCTGCTGCTACTACTTCTACTAGTACTACGCCGACTGTTACTACTACGACTCCAATAGCAACTACTACTCAGCTACTATATCTACTACTACTACAACTACTACTACAATAACAACAACTACTATTTCCACTACTACTACTGCTGCTATAACAACAACAACAACAACTACTACTCCTCCCCCTACTACCACAACTACTACTATTGCTACTACAACTACAACAAGAACAACTACAACTACTACTGCCGCTACTACTTCTACTGCAAGTACTACTTCTACTACTACCTCTACTACTACTACTGTTGCTATTGTTACTACGCTACTACTACAACTTATACTCTTACAAATACTTCTATTACTACAAATAATGTAACTATTGCTAATAGTACAACTACTAAAACTTATCCTACTACTACTACAACAACAACAACAACTACTACTACTATTGCTAATACTACTTCTTCAGCTAATACTACTACTGCAACAACTTCTACTACTGCTACTACTACTACTAGTGCTACAACTACTACTTCAAGTAATACTACTACTACTACTACTACTACTGTTGCTGCTAGTGCTACAACTACTACTTCAAGTAATAATAATAATACTACTACTACTACTACTACTATTATCGCTACTACTACTACAACAACAACTACTACCACTATAACCACTGCTAGTACAACTTCAATTTCAGCTTCTACTTCTACTACTGCTACTTCTCCTATTGTTTTTGCTACTTTTATTATTACAACTACTACTGCAACTACTACCACTACTACTACTACAGCTACTGATGCTACAACAACAACAACTACTACTACTACTCCTCCTCCTACTACTACCACAATGACTACTACTATTTCTACTACTGAATCTACTACTTCTGCTACTGCTACTACTACTACTACTGCTACTTCTGTAACTAACACTTTTACCACTACTTCTACTACTACTACAACTTCCGTTACTTCACTACCACTACAACTACTACTACTAATACCACTACTACTCCTACAACTACCACTATTACTACAAATACTACTACTACTACAACTACTACAGCTACTAAAACTTCTCTGACTAATAACACTACTACTCCTGCTACTACTTCCATTGCTACTACTGCTACGACTACTCTGACTGCTACTTCTACTAGTCCTACTGGTACTCCTAGTACAACTACAACTTCTATTACTACAACAACAACTGCTATAACTATTACTACTACCACTACTAATACTACTACTACTACTACTGCTGCTACTACTACTACCACAAGTACTATTTCTGCTACTACTACAACTACTACCACTACTACTACTACTACTCCTACTCCCACAGCTGCTGCTGCCACTGCTGCTACTACTGCAAGTAGTGCTTTTCCTACTACCTCTATGACTTCAACTACTTCTATTGTTACTCCACAACTATTACTACGACTACTACTAATACTGCTACTCCTACACCAACTCCTATTCCTTCCACTATAACAACAACAACTACTACTTCTACTATAACTACTACTACCACTACTACTATTACTTCAACTACTGCTACTGCTACTACTACTGCTACTGCTAGAACTACTACTACTACTACTACTACTACTACTACTACTACTACTACTCGTATTACTACTATTGCTGCTTCTACTGCAACTACTACTTATGCTACTACTAGTATGATTACTACTACTACTACTACTATAACTACTACTGCTACTGCTACTACTACTTCTAGTATTACTGCTACTACTGGTAGTCCGTTTATTGCTACTACTACTACAACTACTGCTCCTATTACTACTACTACTACTACATCTACTACTAATACTACGAGTACTATTACTATTGCAACTACTATTACCAATACTACTGCTACTACTACAACAATAGCAACTACTACTACTACAACTACAACTATTTCTCCTACTACTACCCTTACTACTACTACTACAACAACAACAATAACTACTACTACTACTACTACTACTACTAGTACTCCTCCTACTACTGCTACTACAAGTACTGCTACTACAACAACTGCTACTACAACTACTGCTACTACAATTATTGCTCCTACAACTACTGCTACTACAACTATTGTTCCTACCACTGCTACTACCACTACTACTACTATTACTACTGCTACTGTTACTACTGCTACTACTACTACTCCTCCTCCTCCTACTACTACTCCTACTACTACTACCACTGCATCTACAACAACAACAACTACTACTACTACTAGTAGTAGTCCGACTACTATTGCTACTACTACTATTACGTCTACTCCTACTGCTACTATTACAACTACTCCAGCTTCCAGTACTACTACTACTACTACTATTCTTTTTAGAAATCATTCTGCTGTTACTACTGCTACTACTACTACTACTACTACTTCTACTACTGCAACTACGACTACTACTCTAGCTACTAATGGTACTGTTCCTAATGCTTCTGTTGCAACTGTTACTACAATGACTACTACTTCTACCACAACTACTAATACTGCTATAACTACTACTACTGCAACTACTACTCCTATTTCTACTACTGCTGCTGCTGCTGCTCTTGCTACTGCTGCTACTGCTCCTACTACAGATTGTCAAAATACTACTACCATAGCCACTCCTACTACAACTATAACTTCTCCTACTATTACTACGACTAGTACTACTACGACAAGTGCTATAATCGCTCCTACTACTACTACTACTACTAATACTAATGCTACGACCACTACTACTACTAGTAGTAGTACTGCGGCTACTACTGTTGCTATCACTACTTTTGCTACTTTTGCTGCTTCTACTTCTATAACTACTACGGTTGCTATGACTATTGGTACTACTGGTACTACTACCCTGACTTCTACTACTATTGCTAACACTACTACGACTACTACTACTACTCCTAGTACTACTACTATTTCTACTACTAGTACTACTTCTCCTACTACTACTACTTTTGCTAATATAGCTACTACTACAGCTGCTGCTACCACTACTTTTGCTGCTGTTGCTGCTACTACTACTATAGCTACTATTGATACCACTACAACAACTATAACTTCTGCTACTACTTCTACTACAAATACTACAACAACTTCTACTACTGCTACTACTTATACTACTTCTTCCCCTACACCTACTAATATAGCTCTTGCTACTACAACTACTACTCCTAATTTTATAGCTACTGCAACCACTGCTGCTACTCCAAACACAACCGCTACTGCTGCCATTACTACTACTAATGCTCCTACTATTAGTACTACAACTACTACTACTGCTGCTGCTGCTAGTACTCCTACTACTACTATAATTACTACATCTGTTGCTGCTACTCCTACAAAAACTAATATAATTGTGGCTACTACTGTAGAAATTAAACAACTGCTCATCTTACTACTGCTACTGCTACTACTTCTACTAATAGTACTGCTGCTATGATGACTACTACTACTACTTTTACTATTACTACTACTACTACTATTACTACTACTACTTCTGCTACAACAACTACTACTATTACTACTACTACTACTCCAATAATAGCTACTGCTACCGCTACAACAACTACTACACTGCTGCTACTACAATAACTACTACTATTATAGTTGTTGTGACTAATCCTACTACTACCAATACTACTATTGCTTCTACCACTACTACTACTGCTGCTGCTGCTACTACCTCTCCAACTACTACTTCTACCACTACAACTACTACTTCTACTACTACACTAATAATACTACTACTACTACTACTACACTAATACTACTACTACTAAAATTATTACAACAATTGTTGCTACTACTGCGACTACTACTGCATCTGCCACAACTATTGCAGCTACTACTGCTAATACTACAACTACTACGACTGCTACTAGCACTACTGCTGCTACTAGGACTGCTACTGCTACTACTAGGACTACTACTGCTATTATTACTATTACTACTACTACTACTACTACTACTACTACTACTAATACTACCACTATTGCTTCTTCTGCTACGACAACTATGACTACTACTACTGCCACTATGGCAACCACTACCACCATTACTAGGACTACAACAACTGCTTCTTCTGTTACTACTACTACTACTACAACTACAACCACTGCTATTATAGCTACTTCTACTATTGCTACTACAACTACTGCTACTATAGCTACTACTCGTACAACTACTACTTCTGCTACTACTAATTCTCCTACTAATCGGACTGCTGCTACTACTTCTGGTATTTATACTAATGCTACTGCTGCTACTATTACTACGACTACTACAACAACAACTATAGCTGTTGCTGCTACAGCTAATAAAACTATTACTTCTACTACTACTCCAGCTACCACTACTGCAACTACTACAGCTACTACTACTACTACTACTACAACTACTGTGGCTACTACAACTACTACTAATACTACTACTATTTCCCTAGAACTACTACTAATGCCACTTCTACATCTTCTACTACTACAACTATGGCTACTACGACTGCTACCACCATAACTGTGACTACAACTACTACTATGACTGCAACAACTACTACTACTACTACCCCAACTACTAAAACTACTACTACTACTACAACAACAACAACTACTACTGCAAATGCTACTACGACCACTGCTATTACTGCAACAACTACTACTATTACTACTACAACAACCACTACTACTACTACCACCACCACCACCACCACCACCACCACCACCACCACAACTACTACTACTACGACTATTACTACTACTACCCCTACTACTGCTACTACTTCTATTACTACTACCACTATTATTTCTACAACTACTACTCCCACTACTACTGTTGCTGCTGCTACTACTACTGCTACTTCTTCTACTACTACGACTATTACTAGTACTACTACAATAACTACTACTATTGGTACTACTACTAGTACCAATATTACAACAACTACTACAGCAACTACAACTACTGCTACTATTGCTGCTACTATGACAACTACTGCTCCTATACTAATACTACTGCTTCCACTATATCTACTACTACAACAACTATTACTACTTCTGCTATTGCTACTAGTACTACTACAACTCCTGCTACTACTGCTACTACTACTATTTTTTCAACTGCTACTGCAAATGGTACTCCTACTCCTCCTGCTAGAAATACTGCACCAACTACTACTACTTCCACTACTCCTCCTACTACCACTATAGTTGCTACCAATACTACTACAGCTTTTGCTACAACCACAACTACAGCTACAACTACTACTACTACAACCTCCACCACTACTAATGATACTCCTCCTACGGCTGCTACTACCAATACTTCTATCATACTATTACTACTGCTACTCCTACCACAATTACAACTTCGCCACTATTACTACGACTACTACTGCTCCTACTGTTGCCCCTATAACTACCAATGCCATTAATAATACTACCACTAGTACTACTACTACTACTACTAATGAGGCTACTACTATTGTTGTTAATGCAACTACAATAATAACTCCTATAACTACTACTTCTATTACTACTATAGTTGCTATGACTACTACTACTACTATTACTACTTCAACTACTACTACTACTACTATTACAACAACTACTACTACTACCACTACTACTATTACTATGACTACTACTACCACCACCACCATCATCACCACCACCACGACTACTACTACTACTACTTATGCTACAATTACTACTGCTACAACTACGACTACTTCTTCTTCTTCTACTACTACTACTACTGCTACCATTTCTTCTACTACTACCACTTTTGCAACTTAACTATGGCTAGGGTTACAACAACAACAACTACTAGTAGTTTTACTATGACTGCCACTACTGCTACAACTATAGCTACCTCAGCTACAACTACTAGTTCGACAACTACTACAACCACAACTACTTCTACTTCAACTACTACTTTCGCTTCTACTACTACATCTCCTGCTACTACTACAAAGACCAGTACTACAAATACTACTACTGCTACTACTACTACAACTACTATAGTGACTACTAATACTATAACTACTACTATTAAGACCACTACCACTACAGCTACTACTACTACTACTTCTGGTAATACTACTACTTCTACTATTGCTATAGCTACAACTACTACAACTTGTACTACTATTACTACTGCTGCTACTCCTACTATAGCTACTACTACTACTACCACTACTACAACAACTACTACACCTACTGCTGCTACTATTACCACTGCTGCTGCTATCGTTGCTGCTACTACTATTACTAGTACTATCACTACGGCTACTAGTGCCACCTTAGCTACTACTACTATAACTACTACTACAATAACTATTACTGCTACTCCTGCTACTATTGCTACTACCACTACCACTACAACTACTATTATTCCTACCACTACTACTACTGCTGCTACTTGTGCTCCTTCTGCTACTAGTACTACTACTCCAATTACTACTACTACTACTAACACAACATCTCCTTCTACTACTACTATCACTACTACACTACTACTACGACTACTACTACTTTCGCTACTACAACTACTGCTTGAACTATTGCTACTGTTACTACTATCATTATTATTATTACTCCTACTACTACTACTACTACTATTACTACTACACACTACAACAATAACTACTACTATTGCTGCTACTACTGCTACGTCTATTCTACCAGTACTACAACTAGTTCTACTACTACTACTACTGGTATTGCTACATCTTTTACTTCTCCAACTACTACTACTATTGCCACTACTACCACTACTACTGTAACTCCTACTACAACGTTTGCTACTACTACTTTAGTTACTGCTACTACTCTTCATCTACTCCTCCTACTAGTACTACTGCTACTACTACTACTACTCATATTACTACCATAATTGCTACTACTACTACTACTTCTACTACTATTGCTACTACTACTACTATTGCTACTGCAACACTCGACTTCTCTGACTACTACTGCTACTGCTATTACCACTGTTACTGCTATTATTGTTGTTGCTACTATTGCTACTGCTACTACTGCTACTACTAACACTACTACCACTACTACTATTAATACTACTACTACTTCTACTATGACTACTACTACTACTACTACTACTACTAGTACTTCTGCTATTGCTTCATTTTATATTACTACTATTACTACAATAATGACTACTACTATTGCTATTGCTACAGCTGCTACTTTTACTTCTACTACCATAACTATTTCTGCTGTTGTTACTACTAATAGTAATAGTCATAGCAACAGCATCAGTGGCAACCATAGTAGCATCAGCGGCAATCGCAGTGGTAGCATCAGCGACAGCCGCAGCGGCAGCATCGTCGGTAGCAGCAGTAGTAGCAGCAATAGTTATACTAGTAGAAGTAGAAGTACTAGTAGTAGTATGGGTAATAGTAGTGATAGTAGTAGTAGTAGTAGTAGTAATAGTAGCAGCAGTAGTAACAAAAGCAGCAGTGGCAGTAGCAGTAGTAGTAATAGTAGTAGTAGTGGTAGTACTAGTATTAGTAGCAGTAGTAGTTCTCACGTTAGTAGTAGTAGTTATTGTAGTAGTAGTAGTGGTAGTAGTAGTAGTTTTTGTTGTTGTTGTTATTGTTATAGTTGCAGCTGCAACAATGGCAACACCATCAGTAGTAGCAGTAACAGTAGTAGTAGTAGTAGTAGCAGTAGTACCAGTCATAGCAAAAGTAGTAGTGTTAGCAGTAGTAGCAGTAGCAACAGTAGTAGTAGTAGGAGTAGTAGTAGTAGTAGGTGAAGTAGTAGTTGTAGTAGTAGTAGTTGCAAGAGTAGTAGTAGTATGGTAGGCAGCCATAGTAGCTGCAGCAGCAGTAGTAGTAGCAGTTGTAGTAGTAGTAGTAGAAGTAGTAAAAGTAGTAGTAGTTGCATCAGCAATAGCAATTGTAGAAGTAGTAGTAGCAGGAGTAGTAGTAGCAGTTGTAATAGAAGTAATAGTTGAACTACTTATAGGAAATATAATAGTAGATATGCACGTAATAATAGTTATAGTAGTTGTATTAGCAGTAGCAGTAGTAGTATGATCAGTAGTCATAGTAGCAGTAGCAGTAGCAGTAATAGTAGTAACGGTGGTAGTAGCATTAGCCATAGCTGTAGTAGTAGTAGTATTAGTAGTAGTAGTAGTAGTAGTATCAGCAGTAGCAGTAGCAGAAGTAGTAGAAGTAGTGGAAGTAGTAGTTATAGTAGTAGCACTAGTAGTAGTAGGAGAAGTACTAGTGGAAGGAGAAGTAGTAGTAGTTCTTATTGTTGGAATAGTTATGGTAGTAGTCATAGTAGTAGCAGCAGCAGTAGTAGAAGTAGTAGTATTTGTAATAGTCATAGTCATAGTAGTGATAGTAGTAGTAGTAATAGAAGTAGTAGCAATAGAAGTAGTAGTAGTAATAGTAGTGATAGTAATAGTAATAGTAGTAATACTAGTAGTAGTACTAGTAGTAGAAGTTGTAGTTATCATAGTAGTAGTACTAGTTGTAGTAGTAATAGTAGTAATAGTACTAGTTGGTGTAATAGTAGTACTAGCAACGGTACTAGCATTAGTAGTAATATTTATAGTAGCAGTAGCAGTAGTAGTTGTAGCAGTAGTAGTAGTAGTAGAAGTAGCAGTAGTAGTAGTAGTAGTAGCAATAGTAGCAACAGTAGTAGTAGTAGTTATATTAAGAGTACTAGTTGTAGTAGCTGTTATAGCGGTAGTAGCAGTATTCACTATAGTATTAGTCATAGTAATCATACCAGTAGTCATTATAGTAGTTGTAGTAGTCGTACCAATACTACTACTAGTAGTAATAGTAGTAGTAGTGGTAGCAATAGTAGTAGCAGGAGTAGTAGTTATGGTTGTGGTAGTCATAGTAGTTATAGTAGTTGGAGTAGTAGTTCTAGTATTAGCAGTAGTAATAGAAGTATTAGAAGTTGCAGTACCCGTAGCAGCAGTAGTAGTAGCCATACTACTAGTGGTGCTAATAGTAGTTGTAGTAGTTGCAGTAGCAATAGTAGTGGTAGTAGCTATTGCAATTGTTGTAGTAGTACTAGTAGTGGCAGTAGCTGTAGCAATAGTAGTAGTAGTAGTAGTAGTAGTAGTAGTAGAAGTAGTAGTAGTAGTAGTAGTAGTAGTAGCAGCAGCAGTAGTAGTAGCAACCCTAGCAGCAGTAGCAGTAGTAGCAGTAGTAGTAGTAGTAGTTATAGTTGTAGATGTTGTTGCTGTCATAGTAGTAGTAGTTGTTGTGGTTGTAGCAGTAGTAGTAGTAGTAGTAGCAGTAGCAGTAGTAGTATTCATAGTCCTAGTTGTAGCTATAGGCGTAATAGTAGTAATAGCAGTAGTACCAGTGGCAGTAGTAATAATAGTTGTAGTAGTTGAAGTAGTAGCAGAAATAGTAGTGGTAGTTGTGGTAGTGATAGTTGTTGCAGTGGATGTGGTAGTAGTAGCAGTTGCAATAGTAGTAGTAGTAGTAGCAGCAATTGTAGCCACAATTGTAGTAGCCATAGTAGCAACAATAGTAGTGGCAGCAGTAGCGGAAGTGATCGTAGTAGTATTAGTAATTGTATTAGTATTAGCAAGAGTAGTAGGTGCAGCCATAGTAGTAGTAGCAGTAGTAGCAGTAGTAGTAGTATTAGTTGTAGTTATTGTTATAGTCGTGGTGGTCGTAGTAGTAGTTGTTGTTATTCTAGTAGTAGTAGTAGTAGAAGTAGGGGAAGTAGCAATAGTAGCAGTAGCAGCAATAGTAGTGGTACTAGTTGTAGTGGCAGTAGTAGCTATAGTATCAATAATAACAGTAGTAGTGGTTTTAGTAGTAGTAGTTGTAGTAGTAGTAGCATTAGTAGTACTAGTATTAGTTGTAGTAGTACTAGTAGTAGAAGTAGGAGAAATTGTTGCAGTTGTAGTAATAGTAATAGGAGTACTATTAGTACTAGTAGAACGAGCAGTGGAAGTAGTAGTAATTTTTGAAGAAATTATATAGTAGTAGAAGCAATAGTAGTAGTAGAAGTAGTAGCAAGAGTACTAGTAGTAGCAATTGTAGTAGTAGTAGTAGCAATAGTCATAGTAGAAGTAGTTGAAGAGGTAGCAGTAGTAGTTGTTGTTGTAGTCGTAGTAGTAGCAGTGAGAGTAGTAGCAGTAGTAGATGTAGTAGTAGTGGCAGTCGCAAAAGCCATACTAGTAGCAATAATGACAGGAGCAGTAGTGGTAGGAGAAGTAGTAGCAGTAATAGTAGTAGTAGTAGTAGTAATAGTAGTAGTAGTAGTAGTAGTAGTAGTAGTAGTAGTAATTGTAGTTGCAGTAGTAGCAAAAGTAACAGTGGAAGTAGTAGGAGTAGTAGCAGTAGTTGTTTTGGTAGTAGCAGTTACAGTGGGACTAGTAGTAGTAATAGTAGTGATAGTAGCAGTTCCAGTCATAGCAGTTGTAGTAGTAGCACATGAAGTAATAGTAGTAGCAGTAGTAGTAGATGTACTAGCATTAGTACTACAACAACCACTACTACTAGTAGTAGTAATAGTAGAAGTAGTAGTTGTTGCAGTACTACTAGTAGCAGAAGTAGTAGCAGTAGCAGTAGTAGTAGTAGCAATAGCAACGGTAGTAGCAGTCATTGTAGTAGTCATTGTAGTAGTAGTAGTAGTAGATGCAGTGGTAGTAGTAGTAGTAGCAGTAATCGTAGTGGCAGCAGTATAGGCAACAGTACTTGCAGTAGTACCAATTATAGTAGTACCAGTTTCAGAAGTAGTAGCTCTAGTAGTAGCTGGAGTAGTTGTACTATGAGAAGTAATAGTTGTAGTAGTCGTAGTAGCAGCAGTAGTAGTTGGAGTAGTAGTTATAGTACTTGTAGTTGTAGTAGCAGAAGTGGTTGTAGTAATTGTAGTAGTAGAAGTATTAGTTGTAGTAGTAATAGTAGTTGTAGTACCAGTAGCAATAGTAGTAGTAGTAGTAGTAGCAGCAGTAGTATCAGTAGTAGCAATAGTATTAGTAGTAGTAGTAGTAGTATCAGTAGTAGCAATAGTATTAGTAGTAGTAGTAGTAGTAGCCATAGTACTAATAGTACTAATAATTCTAGTAATAGTAGTAGCAGTTGTCATAGTACTGCTAGTAGTTGTAGTAGTAGTAGTAGCAACAGTAGCAATAGTCGTAGTAGTAGTAGTAGTAATAGTAGTAGTAGCCGTAGCAGTAGTAGTAGTAGCTGTAGTAGTACTAGTAGTAGTTGTTGTTGTTGTGGTAGTAGTAGTTGTTATTGTAGTAGTAGTAGCAGCGGCAGCAGTTGAAGTTGTAGTATTAGTAGTAGTAGTGCAAGAAGTAGCAGAAGCAGCAACAATAGTAATAGTAGTAGTAGTACTAGGAGTAGCAGTAATAGCAGTAGTAGCAGCAACGGTAGTGGCAGCAACAGTAGTAGTGGTCGTATTATTATTAGTAATTATAGCCGTAGTAGAAGTAGTGGTAGCAGCCATAGTAGTAGTAGTAGTAGTAGTAGTAGTAGTAGTGTGACTAGTAGTTGTAGTAGTACTGGTAGTAGTAGTTGTTGTTGTAGTAGTTATAGTAGTAGTAGCTACTGTAGCATTAGTTGTAGGATAAGAAGAAGTAGTAGCAGTAGTAGCAATAGTAGTGGTACTAGTAGTAGTGGTAGCAATTGTAGTGGCAGTAGTAGCGGTAGTATCAATAATACAGGCAGTAGTAGTTGCAGTAGTAGCAGTAGAAGTAGTAGTAGCATCAGTAGTTGTAGTATTAGTAGTTGTAGTACTAGTAGTGGCAGTAGCAGAACTTGTTGTAGTTGTAGTATTAGTAACAGAATGAGCAGTAGAAGTAGTAATAGCAGAAGTAGGAGGGGTACTAGTGGAAGCAGTATTAAAAGTAGAAGTTGTAGCAGTAGTAGTAGTAGTAGTAGTAGTAGCAGCAGCAGTAGTAGTAAAAGTAGTAGGAATATTAGTAGTAGTTGTAGTAGTAGCAGTAGTAGTTGTAGCAGCATTAGTAATAGTACTAATAGCAGAGTACTAGTAGCAGAAGTAGTAGTAGCAGGAGAAGTAGTTTTTGTAGTAGTAGCTGCTATAGTACTAGTGTTACTAGTAGTAGTAGCAGCAGAAGTAGTACCAGGGGAAGTAGTATTAGCAGTAACAGTAGTAGTAGCTACTATAATACTAATGCTAGTACTAGTAGTAGCAGCAGCAGTAGTAATAGTAGTAGTAGCAGTAGTAGTAGTAGTACTAGAAGAAGTACTAGTAGTACCGGTATAAGTAATTGTAGTACTAGCAGAGATGCAGCAGTAGTAGTAGTTGTAGTTGTAGAAGTAGTTATAGTTGTAGTAGTAGTAGAAGTTGTATGAGTAGTAGTAGAGCAGTAGTATTAGTGGGAGTAGTAGTAGTGGTAGCAGTTGTTGTTGTAGTAGTAGTAGTAGTAGAAGAAGCAGCAGTAGTAGGTGTATTAGCAGTAGCAGTAGTAGTAGTAGTAGAAGGAATAGTTGTGGTAGGAGTAGTATGAGTAGTCGTTGTTATTGTACTACTTGTAGTAGTTGTTGTTGTTGTCATTTTAGTTTTAGTAGTAGTAGAATTTGTAGTAGTAGTAGTAGGAGTGCTTGTTGTTGTAGTAGTAGCTATAGCAACAATAGTACTAGTAGTAGTAGCAGAAGTAGTAGTAACAGTAATAGTAGTAGTTGTAGTAGTAGTAGCAGTAGTTGTAGTACTAGCACTAATAGTTGTTGTAGTACTAGTAGTAGTAGGAGTAGTTGTAGCAGTAGTGATTGTCGTAGCAGTAGTAATAGTAGTAGCAGCAGTAGTAGTAGTAGTAATGGCAGTAGCAGTAGTAGTAGCATCATTAGTAGAAGTAGTAGTAGTGGTAGTGGTAGTAGTAGTAGTAGTGGTAGTTGTAGAAGTAGTACTTAGAGTAGCAGTATTTGTAGTAGTCGTAGTCGTAGTAGTAGTAGTGTTAGTGGTTGTAGTAGCAGTGGTAGCAGAACTAGTAATGGTATTACTAGAAGTAGTAGTATTAATAATAGTAGTAGTAATAGTAGTAGTAGTAGTAGCAACAGCAGCAGCAGCAGCAGTAGTAGTAGTAGCAGCTGCAGTAGCAGTAGTAGTAGCAGCAACAGTAGTATTTGTAGCAGTTATCATGGTAGTAATATTTGTTATAGTTGTAATAGTAGGAGTAGTAGCAGTAGTAGTAGTAGCAGGAGAAGTAGTAGTCAGTAGCGGCAAAAGTAGTAGTAGTAATAGTAGTTGTAGTCACGATAGTTGTAGCAGTAATAGCAGTAGTTGTAGTAACCGTAACTGTATTAGTTGCAGTAGAAGTAGTAGTAGTAGTAGTGGTAGTTGGCAAAGTACTAGAAGTATTTGTACTAGTCATAGTAGTAGGAAAAGTTGTGGTAGTAGCTAAAGTGGTAGTAGTGGTGGTAGTAATATTAGCAGTAGAAGTAGTGGTAGTAATAGTAGTTATAGTAGTGCTTGTAATAGTAGTAGTTGTGGTAGTGGTAGTCGTAGTAGTAGTAGTAGTAATAGTAGTAGTAGTGGTAGTAGTAGTAGTAGTAGTAGTAGTTATAGTAGTGGGAGTAGTAGTAGTAGTAGTAGTAGCAATAGCTGTTGTTGTAGTAGTAGCAGCAACAACAGAAGTAGTGATAGACCTAGTAGTAGTAGTAGCAGTAGTAGTGGCACTAGTAGTAGCAACTGTAGTCGTAGTAGTAGGAGAAGTAGTAGCAGTATTTGTAATAGTAGTAGCAGTAGCAGTAGTAGTAGTAGAGCTAGAGTAGTAGCACTAGTAGTAGCAACAATAGCAGTAGTACTAATAGTAGTTGTAGTAGTTGTAATAGTAGTAGGAGTTGTAGCCATAGTGATAGTAGTACTAGAAGTTGTAGTGGTAATAGTAGTAGAAGTCATAGAAGTCATGGTAGTGGATGTAGAAGTACTAATAGTAGCTTGTAGTAGCAAATGTAGTTGCAGTAGCAATCATACTTGTGGTAGTAGCATTAATAGTAGTGGTAGTGGTAGGAATAGTAGTAGAAATAGTACTAGTAGTAGTAGTAGTAGTAGTAGTACTAGTAGTAGCAATTCTTGTAATACTAGTAGTAGCAGTAGTATTTGTAGCAACAGTAGTGTTAGTTGGAGTGGCAGTAACTGTAGTAGCTATAGTAGTAGCAATAGTAAAATTAGTAGAATTAGTACTAGTAGGAGTAGTAGTAGCCTTAGTTGTTGTAGTATTAGTAGTAGTAGTAGCAATAGTAGTAAGAGTAGCAGTAGTAATTGTAGTAATAGTAGCAGTAGTAATTGTAGTAATAGTAGTCATAGTAGTAGTAGTATTAGTTGTAGCAATTGTTGTTGTAGTAGCGGTAGTTGCGACAATAACAACAGTAGTAGTTGTAGTAGTAGTAATAGCCGTAGTATTAGTAGTGGTAGTGGCAACAACAACAGTAGTAGTAGTGTAGTAGTAGTAGTAGTTATTTTTATAGTAGTAGCAGTAGTAGCTATACTAGTGGTCGTAGCAGCAGCAGTAGTAGTAATAGCAACAATAGTAGTAGCAGTAGTAGTGGCAGAAGTAGTAGAAGTAGGAGAAGTAGTAGTAGTAGTTGTAGTAATAGTAGTAGTAGTAATAGTCATCGTAGTAGGAGTAGCAGTTGTAGTAGTAGTAATAGCAGTTGTAGTAGTAGTGGTAGTAGTAGCAATAGAAGCAGTAGTAGCAGTAGTAGTAGAAGTAGTAGTAGTTTAGGTAGTTTTAGTAGTTGGGGTAGTAGTAGTGATACTAATAGTAGCTGTAGTATTTGAAGCAATAGTAGTTGTAGGAGAACTAGTAGTATTGGTTGCAGAAGTTGTTTTAGTCATAGTAGTAGTAGTAGCAATAGTCATTGTAGTAGTAGCAGCCGTAGTTATTGTTGTAGTCCTAGTAGTAGTAGTAGCAGTACTAGCAGAAGTACTAATAGCTGTAATAGTAGCAACATTAGCAGTACTTGTAGTTGTTGCAGTAGTACTAGTAGTAGTAGCAGCAGCAATAGTAGTAGCAGTATAGTAGTTGTAGTGATAATAGTAGCAGTAGTCATAGTTGTAGTAGTAGTGGTTGTACTAGTAGTAGTTGTAGTGGTAATAGTAGTCGAAGTCAAAGCAGTTGTGGTAGTGATAGTAGATGTAGTAGTAGTAGCCCATAGTAACAGAAGTAGTAGTAGCAACAGTCGTAGTAGTGGTAGTAGCAGTAGTAGTAGTGGTAGTAGTAGGAATAGTTGTAGTAGTTGTAGTAGTAGTAGTAGTAGTAATACTAGTAGTTGCAGTAGTATACGTAGAAACAGTATCATTAGTCGTAGAAGCAGTAGCAGTAATATCAGTAGTAATACTAATAAGAGTAGTAGTGGTTATAGTAGTAGTTGTAGCAGTAGTAGTTGCGGTAGTAGCGGAAATTGTTGTAGTAGTAGCAGTTGTAGTGGCAACTGCAACAATAGTGGTTGTGTAGTAGTAGTAGCAGTCGTAGCAGTAGCAGTAATAGCCACAGTAATAATGGTAATAACAATTATAGTAGTAGTGCAGTACTAGTAGTCATTATAGTAGGAGCAGTAGCAACAGTAGTGGAAGTGGTAATAGCAGCAGCAGTAGCAGTAGTAGTGGAAGAAGTAGTAGTAGTAGGGGAAGTGGTAGTAGCAATAGCAATAGTAATAGAAGTGGTAGTTGTCATAGTAGTAGTAATAGTTGCAATAGTAGTTGTTATTGTAATACGAGTAGTAGTAGTAGTAGCAGCAGCTATAGTAGCAGTAGTACCAATAGTTTGTAATAGTTGTAGCTGTTGTAGTAGCTGTTGCAGCAGCATAAATAGCTATTGTAGTAGTAGTTGTTGTTGTTGTGGTTGTTGTTGCAGTATTAACAGTAGTAACAAACGTAGTAGAAGGTGCAGTAGTAGTAGTTATAGTTGTAGTAGTATTAGTAATAGTTGAAGGAGTAGTAGTTGTTCTTCTTGTTGTTGTTATTGTTGTTGTTGTTGTTATTGTTGTTGTTGTTGTTGTTGTTGTTATTATTGTAGTAGTAGTAGTACGAGTTGGAGTAGGTGTGGAAGTAGCAGTAGGAGTTGGAGTAGAAGTAGTAGTAGTAGTATCAGAAGTAGCAGTAGCAGCAATAGTAGTGTTAGCAGTAGCAGTAGTTGTTGCATTAGTTTTAGCTATAGTAGTAGTACTGTTAGAAGTTGCAGTAGGGGCTATAGTAGTAGCCGATGCAGTAGTAGCAATAGTAGTAATAGTAGGAGAAGTAATAGTAGTAGTAGTAGTAGTTCTAGTAATATTAGTAGTAGTAGTTGTTGCAGTAATATTAGTTATAATAGTAGTAGTAGTACTACTACTCCTCCTCCTCCTCCTCCTCCTCCGAGAGCAGGAGGAGGAGTAGTAGTAGTAGTAGTAGTCGTAGTTGTAGTAGTAGGTGTCATAGTACTTGTGATAGTAGTTTTACTAGTAGTTATTATTTTTGTTATAGTAGTAGTAGTAATAGTAGTAGTAGTAGTAGTTCTAGTTGTAGCAGTGCGAATAGAAGTAGGAGTGGTAGTAGTAGTGTTAGTAGTACTACCCCTAGTAGTAATAGTAGCATTAGTAGTAGGTCATAGAAGTAGCAACAATAGTAGGACTAGGAGTAGGAGGAGTTGTAGTAGCGGTAGTAGTAGTATTAGTAATGGTAGTAGCAGAAGTAGCAATAGTAATAGAAGTAGTTGTAGTAGTTCAAGTAGTAGCAGTAGCAGTAGTCATAGAAGTAATTATAATTTTATTTGTATTAGTAGTCGAAGTAGTAGTATAAGAAATAGAGTAGTAGTAGTATTCGTAGTAGTAATAGTTGCAATAGTAGTAGTAGTGGTAGTAGTATTATGACTAGTAGTAATAAACCTAGTAGTAGTAGTTGTTGTTGTTGTTGTGGTAGTAGTAGTAAGACTAGTAGTAATAAACCTAGTAGTAGTAGTAGTAATAGTAGTAGAAGGAGTAGTAGGAGTAGCAGTAGAAGTAGTAGTAGTAGCAATTATAGTAGTAGTCATAGCAGCTGCAACAACAGAAAGATTAGGAGTAGCTGTAGTAGTAGTAGTAGTAGTAGTAGTAGTAGTAGCAAGAGTAAGAATAGGAGTAGAAGTAGTGGTAATAGTAGCAATAGTAGTAAAACTGGTAGTAGTAGTAGTAGTAGTAGTAGGAAAAGGGCTAGTAGTAGAAATACTAGTGGTAATAATAATAGTAGTAGTAATAGTAGCACAACTAATGGAGTAGTATTAATTATCGTAGTAATAATAGTAATAGTAGTAGTAGTAATAGTAACAGGAGCAGAAACAAGAGTAGTAGTAGCAGTAGTATTGTTACTACTGCTATTGCTACAACTATTACTATTACTACTGCTGCTATTATTGCTACTACTATTAATAATACTACTGCTGCTACTACTAATGCTTCTGTTACTACTGTTTCTACTAATGGCAGCACTAGTAGTAGTTATTGTAGTAGTTTTAGCTACTACTACTACTACTACTACAATGGCCATTGCTACTATAAATACTACAACTAGTTTTTCTACTACTGCTGCCACTTCTGCTACTACTAATTCTACTACTACTACGACTAATTCTGTTGCTGCTTCAGCTGCTACTAAGGCAACAACTACTACTACTATTACTACTACTTCTTCTTCTTTTAATACTACAACTACTATTTAGACTATTGCTACTGCTAGTACTACTACTCCAACTACTACTCTTGCTACTACTACAACATCCACTGGTACTGAAAATACTGTTCTTGCTACTGCAACTAATGCTACTGCTACTACTACTACTGCTACTAGTACAGATGTTGTGGCTACTATTCCTGTTGCTTCTAGTAGTTGTAATAGTAGTAGTAGCAGTAGTTGTTGTTGTTGTAGCAGTAGTGGTAGTATTGTTTGTACTACTACTAGTAGTATTTGTGCTAATAGTAGTAGTAGATGTCGTGGCTGAAGTAGTACTAGTAGTAGTAGTAGTAGTTGCCGCAATCGTAGTAGTAGAAGTAGTTGTAGTAGTCTAGTTGTGGTAGGAGTAGCAGTAGTAGTATTAGTTGTGTAGCAGTAGTAGCAGTAGTAGAAGTAGTAATAGTAGTTGTAGTAGAAGCAGTAGAAGCAGTAGTAGTAGTTCTAGAAGTAGCAGCAGCAGTAGTAGTCATAGTAGCGATTGTAGAAGTAGTAGTAATAGTAGGAGTAGCAGTAGTAGCAGGTGTCATAGTTGTTGTAGTACAACCACTAGCAACAACAACAGTAGTAGTCGTAGTAGTAGTAGTAGTAATAACAGTAGTAGTGGTAGTAGTAGAAGAAGTAGGAGTAGTAGTTGTTGTAGTAAGAGCAATAGGAGTAGTATTAGCGGTAGGAGTAGTAATAGCAGTAATAGTTTTTGTAGTAGTATTAGTAGTAGTTGTAATTGTACTGGTATTAGTAGGAGTTGTAGCAGGAATTATTAGTAGTACTAGTAGTTGTAGATGTAGGAGTCAGAGTAGTAGTAGTTGGAGATGTAGTAGCAATAGTAGTAGTAGTAGTAGAAGAAGTAGTAGTAGAAGTAGTAGTAGCAATAGTAGTAGTTGTATTGGTTGTAGTAGTTGTAGTCAAAGTGGTAGCAGCAGTAGTAGTAGTACTAGTACTAGTAGTTGGAGTAGTAGTTGCTGCAAGAGTAAAAGTAGTAGCAGTTGTTGTCGTTGTTGTCGTAGTAGTAGAGGTAGTAGTAGTAGTAATAGTTGTAGTAGTAGTAGTAGAAGTAGGAGTACTACGAGTTAGAAGTAATGTAGTAGTAGTTGTAGTACTTGGAGTTGGAGTAGGTGTAGTAGTAGCATCAGTAGTACCAGAAGTAGTAGTAGTAGTTGTTGTTGTAGAAGTAGTAGTAGCAGAAGTAGTAGCAGAAGTAGTAGTAGTAGTAATAGTAGCAATTGTAGTAGTAGTAATAGTAGTAGAAGAAGAAGAAGAAGAAGAACAAGCAATAGCAGTAGTGGTAGTAGTAATAGTAGCAATAGTAGTAATAGCAGTAGTTGTTGTAGTAGTAGTTGGAGTAGTTGGGGTATTGTTAATAGGAGTAATTGTAGTTGTAGTAGAAGTAGACGTATTAGTAGTAGTATTAGTAGTTGAAGTAGTAGAAGTTATAGTAGAAGTTGCAATAGTAGTAGGAGTAGCAGTAGCAGTAAGAGTAGCAACACTAGTAGTATTAGGATGGGTAGTAATAGTAGTAGGAGTAGCATTAGTAGTAGCAATACCAATAGTTGTAGTAGTATTAGCAGTAGGAGTAGTAATAGTAGTAGTAGTATTTGTAGTAGTAGTAGTAGTAGTAAAAGTAGTTGTTGTAATTGTAGTGGTAGCAGTTGCAGAAGTGGTAGGAGTAGTAGTAGTTATTGTTGTTGTAAAAGTAGGAGTTGGAGTAGTAGTAGTTGTAGATATAGTAGTAGTAGTAGTTGTAGTATTAGCAATAGTCGTAGTAGTAGTAGGATAAGTAGCAGTAGTAGTTGTAGTAGTAATTGAAGTTGGAGTAGTATTAGTTGTAGGAGTAGTAATGGTAATCGTAGTATTTGTAGTAGTAGTTTTTGTTGTAAAAGCAGTAGTTGTAATTTTAGTGGTACCAATAGAAGAAGTCGGGGGAGTAGTAGTAGTACAAGTTTTTGTAAAAGTAGGTGTTGGAGTAGTAGTAGTTCTAGATGTAGTAGTAGTGGTACTTGTTGTGGTTGTTGTGGTAGTAGTAGTAGGAGTAGTAGTAGCAGTAGTTGTTGTTGTTATAGATGTAGTATTAGTAGTGTTTGTACTAGTACTATTAGTATTAGCACTAGTAGTAGTAGTTGTTGTTGTTGTTATTGTTGTAGTAGTAGTTGTTGTTGTAGTGGTAGTAGTGTAGTCGTACAAGAAGTAGGAGCAGCAGCAGTAGTACTAGTGAAGTAGTAGCTGCAGCAACAGTAGTAATAGTAGTAGTAGTTGAAGTAGTAGAGGCAATCGTAGAAGTAGTAGTAGATTAGTAGTAGTATTAGAAGTAGTAGATATTGAATAGTATAGTAGCAATAGTAGAAGTAGTGGGAGTAGTAGGAGTTGTGGTAGCTGTAGTTGTAGTAGTAGCAATCATAGTAATAGTAGTTGTAGTAGTAGTTGTAGTATTAGTAAAAGTAGGAATAGGTGTAGTAGTAGTAGTAGTATTAGTATAGGTAGTAGTTGTAGTAGTAGTTGGAGTAGGAGTTGGACTACTGGGAGTAGTAGAAGGAGTAGGAGTAGTAGTAGCAGCAGTAGAAGTCGGAGTGGTAGTAGGAGTAGTAGGTGTAGGAGTAGTAGTAGGAGTAGGAGGAGTAAGAGTAGTGGTAGTAGCAGTAGAAGTAGGACTAGGAGTAGTAGTAGAAGTAGTAGTTAAAGTAGTAGGAGTAGGTGTAGTAGTAGTAGCAGTACGAGTTAGGCGAGGTGTAGTTTTCGTAGTAATAGTTGTAGTAGTAGGAGGAGGGGGAGGGGGAGTTGTAGTAGGAGTAGTTATTATTAGCTTTGTGGTAGCAGTACTTGCAGCAGGATTAGTAGTAGTAGCACTACTAGTAGTAAGAGGTGTAGTTCTTGTGGTCGTAGTTGTTGTAGTACTAGTAGGTGTAGTAGTGGTCAGGGTAGGAGTAGGAGTAGGAGTAGCAGTAGGAGTTGGAGTAGAAGTAGTATTTTAGTAGTAGTCGCAGTTGTACTAGTAGTAGTTTTAGTAGCAGTAGCGGCAACAATAGAAGTAGTAATGCTAGCAGTTGTACTAGTAGGAGAATTAGTAGTAGTTATTTTAGTAGTTGTAGTATTATTAGTAGTTGTGACAGTAGTAGTAGCAGTAGTTGCTGTTGTTGTTGTTTTTGTGGTGGTAGTAGTAGTAGTAGTAATATTATTGGCAGTATTAATATTAGCAATAGTGGGAGTAGGAGTAGTAGTATTAGTGTAGTAGTTGTATTAGTAGTAGCAAAACTAGTAGTAGCAGTCGTTGTAGGTGTAGTAGTGTTTGTAGTAGTAGGGGCAGTAGTAGTTGGTGTAGCACTAGTAATGGGAGTAGTAGTAGTTGCAGAGTAGCAGTAGTAGCAGTTGTGGTTGTAGCAGCTATAGGCGCAGCAGCTATAGAAGTAGTAGTACTTGTTGTTATTGTTGAAGTAGTAGTAGTAATAGTAGTAGTTGTTGTTGTTGTAGTAGTGGTAGTAGTAGTTGCAGTAGGAGTAGTGGTAGTAGCAGCAATTATAGTAGTAGTTATTATAGGAGTAGCAGTAGGAGTAGTTGTTGCAGTAGGAGTAGTGGTAGCAATAGCAGTAGTAGGAGTGGCAGTAGTTGTAGTAGTAGTCGGAGGAATAGTAGGAGTAGTAGTAGCAGTAGTGGTAGGAGTAGTAGTAGGAGAAGTGGTAGGAGTAGCGGTAGCAGTATAACAGTATTAGTAGTAGTTGTTATTATTGTTGTAGTAGTCGTAGTAGCAACAACAGTAGCAGTAGTTATGCTATTAGTAGCAGTAGTAGTAGCAGCAGCAGCAGTAGTGGTAGTAGCATCAGCTATAGCAGCAATTGTAGTAGTAGTAGTAGTGGTGGTGCTGGTAGTAGTAGTAGTAGTCACAGCAATAGTAGTAGTGGTAGCAGTTGTCGTAGAAGGTGTGGGAGCAATAGTAGTAGTTGTAGTAATAGTAATTCTAACAGTAGTAGTTGTAGTAGTAGTAGTAGTAGTAGTAGTAGTAGTAGTAGTAGTAGTACTAGTACTAGTAGTAGTAGCAGTAGTAGTAGTAGTAGCAGCAGCAATAGTAGTAGTAGTAGTCGTAGTAGTAGTAGTAGTTGTTGTTGTTGTAGTAGTAGTAGTTGTTGTTGTTGTTGTCGTAGTAGTAGTAGTAGTGGGAGTAGCAGCAATAGTAGCAGTGGAAGTGGTAGTAGTAGGAGTTGAAGAAGTAGTAGTATCTTTAGTAGTGCCGATAGTAGTAGTGTTCGCGGTTGCAGTGTAGTAGCAGTATTAGCAGTGGCAATAGTTGTAGAAGTATTAGTAGTAGTAGTAGTAGCGGTAGCAATGGTGGTAGCTGTAACAATAGCTGCTATAGCGTTAGTGGTTGCTGTAGTAGTAGCGATAGTCTTAGCAGAAGTAGTAGTACTAGTAGTAGTAGTAGTTGTTGTTGTTGTAGTAACAGTAGCCTTAGTGGTAGTAGTAGTAGCAGTTGTTGTGTTAGGTGTAGTAGTTGCAGTAGTAGTTATAGTAGTAGTTGTAGCAATAGTTGTAGTAGTAATCATAGGAGTAGTTGTAGGATTGGTAGCAGGAGTCATAGCAGCAGTAGTTGTAGTGGAATTAATAGTCATAATAGTAGTACTATTAGTAGTAGTAGTAGAAAGAGTATTAGGAGTAGTAGCAGTTGCAGCAATATGACTAGTAGTAGGAATGGAAGTAGTAATGCAGTAGTATCAGTAGTTGTAATAGTAGTAGTAGCAATAGTAGTATAGTAGTAGTAGTTGAAGTAGTAGTAGTAGTAGAAGCAGCAGGAGTAGTAGTTATAGTAGTAGTAGCTGCAGCAGTAGTAACAGTAGAAGTAGTAGTTGCAATAGTAATAACAGTAGTGCAGCAGCAGTAATAGTAGAAGTAGTAGTTGTTGTACAAGTAGTACTAGTGGTAGTAGTAGTAGCAGTAGTTGAAATAGTAGTAGCAGTGGAAGTAGTTGTGGCAGTAGGAGTGGCAATAGTAGTAGTAGTGGTTGTTGTCATAGTACTTGGAGAAGTAGTTGGAAGAGTAGTAGGAGTAGTAGCAGTAGCAATAGTAGTAGGAGTAGCAGGAGGAGTAATAGTAGTAGTAGTAGTAGTAGTAGTAGTAGTAGTAGTAGTAGTAGTAGTAGTAGCAGTAGCATTATTGGCTATAGCAGTAGTAGTTGCAGGATTGGTAGTAGTAGCAGTACTAGTAGTACTAGGAATAGCTGTGGGAGTAGGAGCAACAGCACTAGTAGCTATAGCAGTAGGATTAGCTGTAGGAATTGTAGTCGTAGCAGTAGTAGCAGTGCTAGTAGTTATAGCAGTAGTAGCAATAGTAGCAATAGTAGTTGCAATAGAAGTGTAGTAGCAGTACTAACAGTAGTAGCAGTTGTAGTTGCAGCGATAGCAACAGTAGTAATAGTAGGAGTAGCACTAGGAGTAGCAGCAGTAGAAGTAATAATAGTTGTTATTGTAGTAGTACGAGTAGTCATAGTAGTAGTTGTTGTAAGTGTAGTAGTAGTAGTAGTAGTAGTAGTAGTAGCAGCAGCAGTAGCAGTAGTATTAATAGTAGCAGTAGTAGAAGTAGCCGTAGAAGTAGTGGTGTAGTAGTAGTAGTATTTGTACTAGTATTAGCACGAGTAGTAGTAGTAGTAGTAGTAGTAGTAATAGTAGCAAAAGAATTAGTAGTAGCAGTTGCAATAGTAGTAGTAGCTGTAGTAGTAGCAGTAGTTGTAGCAGTAGCAGTAGGAGCAGTAGTAGCCGTAGCAGCAACAGTAGTAGCAATAGTAGTAGTATTAATAGTAGAAGTTGTAGTACTAGTTGTAGCAATAGCAATAGTAGAACTAGTAATAGCAGCCGTAGGAGCAGTAAGAGTAGTAGTAGTTGTAGGGCTAGTAGTAGTAGTTGTTGTAGTAGTAGTATTGGTAGTAATAGCAGTAGTAGAAGAAATAATTATGGTTATAGTAGTAATCGTAGTAGCAGTTGTAGAAGTAGTAGCAGTAGTAGGTGTTCCAAAAGCAATACATGCAGGAGCAATAGTAGTAGTAGTTGTAGTAATAATAGATGTAGTAGCCATAGCAGTCGTAGTAGTAGTGCAGTAGTAGTATTATTCGTATTAGTATTAGCAGTAGTTATAGTAGTAGTAGTTCTAGTAATAGTAGCAAAAGTAGTTATAGTAGCACTAGTTGTAGGAGTAGTAGTAGGTGTAGCATTGGTAGCAGTTGTTGTAGTATCAACTGTAGTAGTAGCAATAGCAATAGTAGCAGTAGTAGCAGCCGTAGGAGTTGCAGTAGCAATAATAGTAGCAGTAGTAGTTGCAGTATTAGTAGTAGCAATAGTAGTGCTACTTGTAGCAGTAGCAATAGTAGTAGTTGTAGTAGCAGGAATGTTTGGAGTAGTATTAGTAGTAGGAGTAGTAGTAGTAGTAATAGTCATAGTTGTTGTAACAATAGTAGTAATAGTAGCAGTAGTAGGAGTAGGTGTATTAGGGTTAATAATAGTAGTTGTTGTTATTATTGTAGTAGTAGTAGTAGTAGTAGTAGTAGTAGTAATAGTAGAAGTAGTAGGAGTAGGAGTTGTAGCAGGAATCGTAGTAACAAAAGTAGTGGTAGTTGTTGTAGTAATAGTCACGGTTGTAGTTGTGGTAGTAGTGGTAGTAGTTGTAGTAGTTGGACTAATACTACTAGTAGTAGTTGTCGATTGGTATTAGTTGTTGTAGCAGAAGTGGTAGCAGTAGTATCACCACTAGTAATAGTATTAGTAGTTCTGGTTGTTGTTGTAGCAGTATCAGTCGAACTGTAGCAGTAGCAGCAGTAGCAGTAGTGGTAGCAATAGCAGTAGCTACGGTAGCATTAGTGGTTGCAATAGCTGTAGCAGCAGCAGCAGTGGTAGTAGTTATAGTAGTAGTAGTTGTAGCAGTAGTAGTAGGAGTAGGAGTAGTGGTAGTTGTAGTATTTGTAATAACAGTAGTAGCAGTTGTAGAGTTAGTAGCAGTAGTAGTAGCTGAGCTGTAGCATTAGCTATAGTTGTAGCAGTAATAGTAGTTGTTGTTGTTTGGTAGTTGTAGCAACTGTTACTGTAGTAGCCGTAGCAGTAGCATTAGTAGCAGCAGCAATTGTCATAGCAGTCAGAGTGGTAATCGTAGTAGCAGTAGCAATAGCAGTTGTTGTTGTTGTTGTTGTTGTTATAGTAGTAGTGGTAGATGTAGCGTCCGTAGTAGTTGTATTGGGAGTTGTGGTAGCAGTAGGAGTAGCAGTATTAGTAACAGTAGAAGGAGTGAGAGTAGTAGTACTAATAGCAGCCATTGTGGTAGAAGTTATGGTAGGAGTAGTAGTAGCAATAGCAGTTGTAGCAGTTGTTGTATTAGGAGTTGTAGTTGCATTAGTAGCTATAGTAGTAGCTATAGCAGTAGTTGTAACAGTAGTAGTAGTAGTAGTAGGATTGGCGGTAGGAATCGAAGCAGCAGTAGTAGTAGTGGAAGTAATAGTCATAGTAGAAGTAGTAGTATTTGCAGTAGTAGTAGGAAGAGTATTAGGAGTAGTAGCAGCTGCAGCATTATGACTAGTGGTAGGAATGGAAGTAGTAATAGCTGGAGTAGCAGAAGTTGTAATAGTAGTAGTAGCAACAGTAGCATAGTAGTAGGAGTAGAAGTCGTAGTGGTAGTTGCAGCAGCAGTAGTAGTGGTAGCAGTAGCAGTAGTAGCAGTAGTAGCAATAGCAGCAATAGTAGTAGCAGTAGTAGTTGCTGCAGTAATAATAGTAGTAGTAGCAACAGTAATAGCCGAAGTAGCAGTAGTTGTGCCAGTAGTAGTAGTAGTAGTAAGTGTAGTAGTTGCAATAGTAGTGGTAATAATGTAAATAGTAGCAGCAGTAGTTGTTGTTGTGGCAGTAGGAGTAGCAGCAGTAGTCGTGGTGATAGTTATTGTAGTTGTAGGAAAAGTAGTAGTTGTAGGAGAAGTAGGAGGAGTAGTAAGAGTAGTAGTTGTAGCAGTAGTAGTAGTAGGAGTAGCAGGACTAGTAGTAGCAATAGTAGTAGAAGTAGTACTAGGAGTAGTTGTAGTTGTAGTTATAGCAGTAGTAGTAGTAGCGGTTATTATAGCAGTAGTGCAAGTAGCAGTCGGAGTATTCCTAGTAGTAGTAGCAGTCGTAGTAGCAATAGCAGTAGTAGTAGAAGAATAAGAAGTTGTAGTAGTCGCAATGGTGGGAGTAGCAGTAGTAGTTATAGTATTTGTCGTAGTAGCAGTAGTCGTAGTACTAGGAGTAGCAGTGGGAGTAGTAGCAACAGTAGTAGTAGTTGTAGTTGTAGGAGTAGGTGTCTGAATTGTAGCAGCAGCAGCAGCAGCAGCAGTAGTTGTTGTAGCATTAGTAAGAGAAGTCGTAGTAGTAGTAGTAGTATGAGTAGTAGTAGTAGTGGTAGTAGTAGCAGTAGTCGCAGTAGTTGCAATATTAGGAGTAGGAGTAGTAGCAGTAGTGTCACAATAGAGGAAGTAGGAAAAGTAGTAGTAGTAGAAGCAGCAGTAGTAGTAGCAATTATAGTAGTAATAGCAAAAGTAGTAGCAGTAGAAGAAGTAGAAATAGTAGTAGCAGAGGTTACAGTAGTAGTAGCAATAGTAGTAGTAGTAGTGGCAATATAAGTAGTAGTAGCAGTAGTAGCAATTGTAGAAGCAACAAAAGCGATAGTGGTAATACTAGGAGTAGATGTAGGAGTAGCAGCAGTAGTTGTAATAGTAGTTGTTATTGTAGCAATAGCAGTAGCAGTAGTCGTAATAGTAGCAGTAGTAGTAGTAGTAGCCGTAGCAGTAGTAGTGTAGTAATAGTAGTATTAGCACTAGTAGTAGCAGTAATAGTTGTAGTAATAGTAGCAAAAGTTGTAGTAGTAGCAGTAGTTGTTGAAGTGGCATTAGTAGCAGTAGCAATAGTTGTAGCAGTAGGAGAAGTAGCAGTAGTTTTAGTAGTGGTTGTAGAAGTTGTTGTAGTAGCAGTAGCAGTAATAGTAGTAGTAGTGCTAGTTGTCGCAATAGCAATAGTAGATGTAGAAGTAGCAGCTGTAGGAGCAGTAAGAGTAGGAGTAGTTGTAGCAATAGTAGTATTAGTAGTAATAGTAGTAGTAGTAGCAGGAGTAATCGTAGTAGCAGTTGTAGTAGTAGTAGCAGTAGAAGAAATTGCAGAAGCAATAGTTGCAGGAGCAATAGTAGTAGTAGTTATAGTAATAGTCAGAGTAGTAGTCGTAGTAGTAGTAGTAGTAGTGTAGTAGTAGTGGTATTTGTAGTAGTATTAGCAATAGTACTAGCAGTAGTAGTTGTAGTAATAGTAGCAAAAGTAGTAGTAGTAGCACTAGTTGTAGGAGTAGTAGTAGCAGCAGCATTAGTTGCTGTGGCAATTCTATTAGCAATAGCAGTAGCAGTAGTAGTAGTAATGGATGCAATAGTAGCTGTAGTCACAGCAGCAGTAGTTGCGGTAGCAGTAATAGTAGCATTAGTAGTTGCTGTATTAGTAGTAGAAGTTGTAGACTAGCTATAGTAGTAGTTGTAGTAGTAGTAGTAATAGTAGTAGTAGTAATAGTAGTAGTAGTAGTAGTAGTAAAAGTGGTAGCAGTAGTTTTAGTAGCTACAGTAGTAGTAGTAGTAAATGCAGTAGTGATAGTATTTGTATTAGTTGTACTAGTACTGGTAAGAATAGCAATTGAAGTAGTAGTTGTAGGAGGAGTAGTGGTAGTAATATTCATAGTAGTTGTAATAGTAGTAGTAGTAGTAGTAGGAGGAGGAGTATTAGGATTAATAATAGTAGTAGTATTAGTAGCAGTAGTAGTAGTAGCAGTAGTAGTAGTTGTTGTAGTAGAAGCAATAGGAGTAGGAGTTGGAGTTGGAGTTGGAGTAACAGAAGTAGTAGTAGTTGTTGTAGTAATAGTCGCATAGTAGTAGTAACAGTAGTGGTAGTTGTTGTAGTAGTTGGACTGATAGCACAAGTTGTAGTAGTATTAGTAGTAGTAGTTGTAGCAAAAGTGGTAGCAATAGTAGCACTATTAGTAATAGTATTAGGAATAGTAGTAGCTGCTAGAGTAGTTGGTGTCGTTGTTGTAGTAGTGGTAGTAATAGCAGTAGTAATGTTTTTAGTAGTAGTGAAAGAAATAATAGTATTACGAGTTAGTAGTAATAGTGGTCGTTGTTGTAGTGGAAGTTGTTCTAGTGGTAGGAGTACGAGTAGGAGTTGGAGTAGGAGTAGCAGTAGTATGCCTAGTACTAGTAGTAATAGAAGCAATTGCCACTATAGTAGTAGTTGTTGTTATTGTTGTAGTCATAATAGTACTAGTAGTAGTAGTATTAGTTGTTGTAGTAGTAGCATGAATAGTAGCAAAAGTAGTAGTAGTAGTAGTAATGGAGGAATTTTTGTAGTAGCTGCAGAAGTAGTAGTAGTAGTAGTGGTAGAAGAAGTAGTAGCAGTAGTGGTAGTAGTAATAGTAGCAGTAGTAGTAGTAGCAGTTGTTGTAGTAGTAGTAGTTAGAGTTAGTACTAGTGGTATTAGTAGTTTTAGTAGTAGAAGTAGTAGTATTAGTTGCAGTATTAGAAGTTGAAGTAGTAGAAGTTGTAGTAGAAGTTGTAATAGTAGTAGGGGAAGTAGTAGCAGTAGGAGTAGCAGCACTAGTTGTTGCAGTAGTAGAAGTAGTTGTAGTTGTAGTAGTAGTAATAGTAGTAGTAGAAGTTGTTGTAGTAGTAGTAGTTGAAGTAGGAGTAGTAGTAGTTGTAGTTATAGTAGTTGTAGCATTAGTACTAGTGGTTATAGTAGTAGAAGAAGTAGCAGTAGTAGTAGTTGTAATAGAAGTAGGAGTAGTTATAGTAGTAGTACTATTCATGGTAGTTGTTGTTGTAATTATAGTGGTATCACTAGGAGTAGTCGTAGGAGTAGTAGTAGTAGTAGTAGCGGTTGTAATAGTAGGAGTTGTAGTTGTGGTAGTACTAGTAGTTATTGTAATAGTAATAGAAGGAGTAGTATTAGTAGTTGAAGTAGAAGAAGTTGTAGTAGTAGTTGTAAGAGTAGTAGGAGTAGCAGCACTTGTAGTAGTAGTAGTGGTTATTGTTGTAATTGTAGTGGTAGAAGTTGGAGTACTCGCAGGAGTAGTCATAGTTGTAGAAGTTGTAATAGTAGGAGTTGGGAGTAGTAGTAGTTGTAGATGTAGTAGTAGTTGTAGTAGTAGGATAAGTAGTAGTACTAGTACTAATAGTAGTAGCAGTAGTAGTTGCAGCAGTTATTGTTGTTATAGCAGCAATAGTAGTATTGTCTGTACTAGTAGTAGTAGTATTTGTACAAGTAGCAGTAGTAGATGTAGTAGCCAAAGTTGTACTAGTACTTGTAGTAGTAGCAGCAGCAGCAGTAGTAGTAGAAGTAGTAGTAGTGGTGTAGTAGCAGTATTAGTAGTGCTAGTAGTAGTGTGGTAGAATTTGTAGTAGCAGAAGTAGTAATAGTTGTAGTAGAAGTAGTAGAAGCAGTAGTAGTAGTCTTAGAAGTAGCAGCAGCAGCAGCAGTAGTGGTATTAGTTCTAGTAGTAGTAGTAGTAGTCATAGTAGTAGTTGCAGAAGTAGTAGTAGTTGTTGTTGTAGTAGTAGTTGTTGTAGTTGTGGGAGTATATCCAGCAGTCGCAACAATAATAATAGTCGTAGTTGTAGTAGTATTGGTAGTAGTGGAAGAAGTAGCAGTAGTCGTAGTTGTACTAGCAGCAGTAGGAGTAGTATTAGCAGTAGGAGTAGTACTAGTAGTAATAGTTTTTGCAGTAGTAGTAGTACTAGTAATGGAAGTCGGAGTAGTCATAGCTGCAAGAGTAGAAGTAGTAGTAGTAATTGTTGTTGTTGTTTTTGTAGCAGAAAAAGCAGTAGTAGTAGGAGCTACACCATTAGTTATTGTAGTAGTTGTTGTAGTCACAGTAATAGTAGTAGTTGTAGCAGTTGTCATAAAAGGTGGTGCGGTAGTAGTAGTAGTGATAGTAGTAGTAGTAATAATAGTAGCAGTAGCAGTAGTAGTAACAACAACAGTAGTAGTAGGCATAGTAGTAGTAGTAGTAGCAGTTGTAGTAGTATTGTAGTAATAGCAGCAGTAGTAGTGGTGGTGGTGGCGGTGGTGGTGGTGGTAGTAGTAGTAGTTGTTGTTGTTGCTGTTGTTGTAGTATTAGTAGCAGCAGTAGGAGTTACAGCAATAGTAGTAGTGGAACTAGTAGTAGTAGTAGTAGTAGTACTAAGAGTAGTAGTAGGAGTGGTAGGAGGAGTAGGGATAGTCGTAGTTGTAGGAGGAGTAGTAGTAGTTGTAGTTGTGGTAGTAGTATAATTAGTAGTAGGAGTAGTAGTTGTAGTAGCAACAGTAGTAGTAGTAGCAATAGTAGTAGTAGTAGTAGTAGTAGTAGTAGTAGTAGTAGTAGTAGTAGTAGTAGTAGTAGCATTAGTGGTAGTAGTAGTAGCTCTAGTAGTTGTTGTAGCAATGCTGGTAGAGTAGTAGGAGGTGGAGTAGTTATTGGAATAGCAGCGGCAGCAACAGTAGTTGCAGTACTTGTTATAGAAGTAGTAGGAGTAGTCGTAGCAGCAGTAGAAGTAGGAGGACTTGTAGTAGGAGTAGTAGTTGTTGTTGTAGTAGTAGTGGCAATGGTAGTAGTAGTGGTAGTAGTAGCAGTAGTAGGGTTAGTTGTAGTAGTAGCCAGGTAGTAGGAGCAAGAGTAATAGTAGTAGTAGTAGCAGCAGTTGTAATAGTAGTTGTAGTGGTAGCTATCATAATAGTAGTTGAAGTAGCGGTAGTAATAGTCGTAGTAGTATTAATAGCAGCAGTAGTAGTTGTAGTAGTAGTAATTCTAGCAGTAGTAGTAGCCGTAGAAGTATTAGTTGTAGCAGTAGTAGCGGTGGTAGAAATAGTTATAGCGATAGTGGTGTAGTAGCAGTATTAGTAGTAGTACCAGTGGCAATAGGAGCAGTAGCAGTAGTGGTAACTGTAGCTATAGCTGCAGTAGCATTAGTGGTTGCAGTAATTATAGTAGTAGCAGAAGTAGCAGTAGTAGCTGTAGTATTAGTTGTAGTTGTAGCAATAATAGTAGTAGCTATAGTAGTAGCAGCAGCAGCAGCAGTTGCAGTAGTAGTAGCTGTGGCAGCAGTAGCAGTAGAAATAGTAGAAGTAGTTGTAGTAGCGGTACCAATAGTCATAGTAGCCGGAGAAGTAATAGTAGTAGTGCCAGTAGCATCAGTAGTAGTAGTAGTTGTTGCAGTAGTAGTGGTAGTAGTAGCATCAGTAGTAGTTTTATTAGTAGTTGTCGTAGCGATAGGAGTAGTAGTATTAGTAGTAGTAGTAGGAGTGAGAGTCTTAGTAGTAGTAGTGGTGGTAGTAACAACAGTCATAGTGGTAGAAGTTGTAGTAATAGTTGCAGTAGTAGTTGCAGTAGTATCAGTTGTTATTAGTAGTAGTTATTGCAGTGGTAGTTGTAGTAGTAGTTGTAGCAGTAGTAGTAGTGGGAGTAATAGTCGTAATAGAAGTACTAGTATTTGCAGTAGTAGTAGGAAGAGTATTAAGAGTTGTAGCAACTGCAGCAATATGACTAGTAGTTGGAATGGAAGTAGTAATAGCAGTAGTAGTAGTTGTTGTAATAGTAGTAGTAGTAGTAGTAATATAGTAGTAGTAGTAGAAGTAGTAGTAGCAGCAGCAGCAGCAGTCTTAGTAGTTATTGCAGTAGTAGTAGTAGCAGCAATAGTAGTTGCAGCAATAATAATAATAGTAGTAGAAGAAGTAGCAGTAGTGGAAATAGTAGTAGCAGCAGTAGTTGTTGTGGCAGTAGGAGTAGCAACAGTAGTAGTGGTGGTAGTTGTCATAGTGTTAGGAGGAGTAGTAGTTATAGGAGAAGTAGGAGTAGTAGTAGTAGTAGTAGTAGCAATAGTAGTAGGAGGAGTAGCAGGAGTAGTAGTAGTATTATTAGTAGTAGTACGAGGAGTTGTAGTAGTTGTAGCTGTAGTACTTGTAGTTAGAGCAGTAGTAGTAGTTGTTGTTGTTATTGTAGCAGTAGTGTAAGTAGCAGTCGGAGTATTCCTAGTAGTTGTAGCAGTAGTAGTAGAAGCACTAGTAGCGGTAGCAGTACTAGTGGTAGTAGAAGAAGTAGTAGCAGTAGTAGCAGTAGTAGTTGTAGTATCAATAGTAGGAGCAGTAGTAGTAGTACTAGGCATAGCTGTGGGAGTAGTCACAGCAATAGTAGTTGTTGTAGTAGTAGGAGTAGCTATAGGAATTGTAGTTGTAGTAGTAGTTGTTGTAGCAGTAGCAAGAGAAGAAGTAGTAGTAGTACTAGTACGAGTAGTAGTTGTAGGACTACTAGAACTACTACTAGTAGTAGTGGTAGTAGTAGCAGTATTGGTAGCAGTAGCAACATTACGAGTAGCATCAGTAGTATTAGTGTCACCGTAGTGTCAGTAGTATTTGTAGTAGTAGTAGAAGTAGTAGTTGTAGTAGTAGCAATAGTAGTAGTAATACCAGCAGAAGTAGCAATAGAAGTAGTAGCAGCAGAAGTTGCAGCAATAAGAGCGGGAGTAGCAGTTGTAGCAGCAGCAGCAATAGTAGTATCAAAAGTAGTAGCAGTAGAAGCTGCAGTAGCCATAGTAGCAGTAGTAGCAGTTGTAGCCGCAAAAATAGCAAAATTAGTAATAGTAGGAGTCACAGTTGGAGTAGCAACAGTAGTAGTAATAGTAGTAACTATTGTAGTTGTACGAGTAGTCGTAGTAGTAGTTGTTGTAAGTGAAGTAGTAGGACTAGTAGTAGTAGTTGTTGTTGTTGTAGTAGCGGTGGTAGTAGTAGTAATAGTCACAGTAGAAGGAGTTGCCATAGCAGTAGTAGTGTAGTAGTTGTATTATTAGCACTAGTAGTAGTAGTAGTAGTTGTGGTAATAGTAGTAGTAGCAGTAGCAGTAGTCGTAGTAGTTGTAGTGGTAGCAGTAGTAGTAGCAGTAGCATTAGTAGTTTAAGTTGTTGTAGCAGTAGCAGTTGTAGCAACAGCAATAGTAGCAGTAGCGGTAATAGTAGCAGTATTAGTAGAAGAAGTAGCAATACTAGTTGTAGCAATAGCGATAGTAGAAGTAGTAGTAGCAGCTGTAGGAGCAGTATGAGGAGTAGTAGTAGCAGTAGGAATAGTAGTAGTAGTAGAAAAATAGTAACAACAGCAGTAATGGTAGTAGCAGTTGTAGTAGTAGTAGCAGTAGTATAAGGCGCAGAAGCAGTAGTTGCAATTGCAATAGTAGTATTAGCATCTGTAACAGTAGCAGTAGTAGTGTAGTAGTAGTAATAGTAGTAGTAGTTGTAGTAATAGTAGAAAAAGTAGCAGTAATAATAGCAATTCTAGTTGTAGTAATAATAGAAAAAGTAGTAGTAGTAGCACTAGTTGTAGTAGTAGTAGTAGTAGCAGTAACTTTAGTAGCAGTTGCTGTAGGATTGGTAGTAGTAGTGGCTATAGCAGTAGTAGTAGTAGTGATTGTAGCTGTAGCAATAGTAGCAATAGTAATAGTTGCAGTATTGTAATAGTAACAGTAGTAGTTATAGTCTTAGTAGCAATAGCAGTAGTACTAGTTGTAGTAGTGGCAATAGTAGTAGTAGTAGCAGTTGTAGTAGTAGCGGTTGTTGTAGTAGTAGTACTAGTAGTAGTCATAGTTGTCATAGTAATAGAAGTAGTAGTATTAGTAGGAGTAATAGTAGTTGAAAAGTAGAAGTTGTGGTAGAAGTTGGAATAGTAGTAGGGGAAGTAGTAGCAGGAGGAGTAGCAGCACTAATAGTAGTAGTAGTTGTAGTTGTAGTAGTAGCAATTGTAGTAGGAGTAGTAGTTGTTGTAGTAGTAGTTGTTGTAGCATTAGTACTAGTGGTAGTAGTAGTAAAATAAGTAACAGTAGCAGCAGTAGTAGTAACAGTAGTAGGAGCAGTATTAGCAATCAGAGTAGTACTAGTAGCAGTTGTATTGGTAGTAGTAGTTGTTGCAATTGCAGTGGTAGTAGATGAGTAGTCGTAGGTGTAGTAGTAGTAGTAGAAGTTGTAATAGTGGGTGTTCGAGTTGTAGCAGTACTAGTAGTAGTATTTGTTGTTGCAGTAATAAAAGTAGTAGTATTAGTGGTTAAAGTGGAAAAAGTTGTAGTGTAGTTGTAATAGTAGTAGGAGAAGTAGTAGCAGTAGGAGTAGCAATACTAGTAGTAGTAGTTATAGAAGTAGTAGTAGTAGTACTAGCAGTAGTAATAATAGTAGTAGTAGTTGTTGTTGTTGAAGTAACTTTAGTAGCAGTAGTTGTTGTAGCAGTAGTTGTTGTTGTAGCATTAGTAGTAGTAGTAGTAGTAGTGGAAGAAGCTGCAATAGTAGTAGTAGTAGTTATAGTAGTAGGAGTAGTAGCTATAGTAGTAGTAGTAGTAGGAGTGGTAATAGTAGCAGCAGCAGTAGTAGTATTTGTAGTATTAGTAGTTGAAATTGTAGTGGTAGTAGTAGGAGTACTTGTAGGAGGAGGAGGAGTAGTAGTAGAAGTTGTAATATTAGGAGTTGGAGTGGTAGTAATTGTAGATGTAGTAGTACTAGTAGTAGTAGTAGCAGCAACAATAGTTGTTGTTGTAGCAGTAGTAGCCTTGTAGGAGTAGCAGTCGAAGTCGAAGAAGTAGTGGTAGTAGCAGTGGCAGAAGTTGTAATAGTAGTAGTAGTTGTAGAAGTCGCAGTAGTAGTAGTAGTAGTAGTAGTAGAAGAAGAAGAAGAAGAAGAAGAAGAAGAGGCAGTAGCAGTGGTAGTAGTGGTAGTAGTAGTACTCATAGTAGCAGTAGTAGTAGTCGTAGTAATAGCAGTAATAGCAGTAGTAGCAGTAGTAGTAGCCGTAGTTATAGTAGTACAACCAGTAGCTGCAACAATAGTAGTAGTAGTTGTAGTAATAACTGCAGTAGAAGTGGTAGAAGTAGAAGAAGTTGCGGTAGTAGTAGTTGTAGTAAAAGCAGTAGCCATATTATTAGTAGTTGTAATAGTTTTTGTAGTAGTAATAGTAGTAGTTGTAATTGTGCTGGTAGTAATAGGAGTTGTATTAGGATTGGTAGTTGTAGTAGTTGTTGTAGTAGTAGGAGTCAGAGTAGTAGTAGTTGTAGATATAGTAGTAGTCGTAGTAGTAGCAGAAGAAGAAGTAGTAGCTGTAGTAGTAGCAATAGTAGTAGTAGTATTGGGTGTAATAGTTGTAGAAGTGGTAGCAGTAGTAGTAGTACTAGTAATAGTAGTTGGAGTAGTGGTAGCTGCAAGAGTAGAAGTAGAAGTAGTAGTTGTCATTGTTGGTTTCATAGTAGAAGTAGTAGTAGTTGTTGTAATAGTTGTAGTATTAGTAGTAGAAGTAGGAGTATTTGGAATTAGTAGTAATTGTAGTAGTAGTTGTAGTAGTAGTAGTTATAGTAGTTAGAGTAGGACTAGGATTTGCAGTTGGAGTAGCAGTAGTATAAGTAGTACCAGTAGTAGTACTAGCACTAGTGGCAGTAGTAGAAGTAGTAGCAGTAGTAGTTGTAGCAGTAGTAGTAGCGGTAGTATCAGTTGTAGTAGTAGTAGTAGAAGTAGTAGCAGAAGTAGTAGTAGTAGTAGTATTAGTAGTAGTAGTAGTAGAAGAAGAAGAAGAAGAAGAAGAAGTAGTAGTAGTAGTAGTGGTAGCCGTAATAGTAGAAGTAGTTGTAGTTGTAGTAGTTGTAGTAGTAGTGGTACTAGTAATATGAGTAATTGTAGTCATAATAGAAGTAGCCATATTAGTATTAGTATTAGTAGTTGATGTTGTAGAAGTTATAGTACTAGTTGCAATAGTAGTAGGAGTAGTAGTAGCAGTAGGAGTAGCAGCACTAGTAGTATTTGTAGCAGTAGTAGTAGCAATAGTAATAGTTGTAGTAGTATTAGCAGTAGGAGTAGTAATAGTAGTAGTAATTCTTGTAGTAGTAGTAGTAGTAAAAGTAGTAGTTATAATTGTAGTAGTAGCAGTTGCAGAAGTCGTAGGAGTAGTAGGAGAAGTAACAGTAGTAGTTGTAATAGTAATTGTAGTAGGAGTAGTATTAGGAGTAGGAGGAGGAGTAGTAGTAGTAGTATTTGTAGTAGTAGTTGTTGTTGTAAATGTAATAGTTGTAATTGTAGTGGTAGCAATATTAGCAGAAGTTGTTGTAAAAGTAGGAGTTGGAGTAGTAGTAGTTGTAGATGTAGTATTAGTAGTAGTAGCAGTAGTATGAGTAGTAGTAGCAGTAGTTGTCGTTGTTGTAGTAGTCGTAGTAGTGTTCGTACTAGTACTAGTAGTATTAGCATTAGTAGTAGTACTAGATGTAGAAGTCGAATTAGTAGTAGTAGCAGTAGTAGTAGTAGTAGTAGTAGTAGTAGTAGTCGTAGTAGTAGTAGTAGTAGTAGTAGCAGCAGTAGTAGTAGTAGCAGCAGCAGCAGTAGTAGTAGTAGTAATAGTAGTAGTAGTAGTAGTAGTAGTAGTAGTAGGAGTAGCAGTAGTAGTAGTAGTAGTAGTAGCAGCAGCAGCAGCAGCAGCAGCAGTAGTAGTAGTAGTAGTAGAAGAATTAGCAGTAGCAGTAGTTGTAGTAGTAGTAGTAGTAATAGCAGGAGAAGCAGTAGTAGTAATAGTGAAGTAGAAGTAGCAGTAGCAAAAGTAGTAATAGCAGTAGTAGTAGAAGTAGTAGAGGCGTAAAAGTAGTAGTAGTATAGCAGTAGTAGTAGTAGTAGTAGTAGTAGTAGTAGTAGTAGTAGTAGTAGTAGTAGTAGTAGTAGTAGTAGTAGTAGTAGTAGTAGTAGTAGTATTAGAAGTAGTAGATATTGAATAGCAGTAATAGCAATAGTAGTAGTAGGAGTAGTATGAGTTGTTGTAGCAGTAGTAGTAATAGTAGTTATGGTAGTAGTTGTAGCAATTGTGGAAGTAGTAGTAGGAATTGGTGTAGTAGTAGTAATAATAGTATAAGTAGTAGTTGTAGTTGTAGTAGTTGGAGTAGGAGTAGGACTAGTAGGAGTAGTAGAAGGAGTAAGAGTAGCTATAGGAGTAGTTGTAGGTTGTTAGTAGATTTGTCGTAGTAGTAAGTAGAGTAGTAGTAGTAGTACTAGTATTGGATATAGTAGTAGTTGTAGAAGGCGCGTAGGCGTAGTAGTCGTTGTAAGGTAGACGTAGGAGTCGGAGTAGTACGTTAGCGCGTAGTAGTAGTTGTAGTAGAAGTAGGAGTAGGAGTAGTAGTAGGAGGAGTAGTAACAGTAGTAGGATTTGTAGTAGTATCGGCAGCAGTAGAAGTAGTAGTGGTTGCAATTATACTAGTAGCAGAATTCGTAGTAGTTGCTTTAGTAGTTGTAGTATTATTAGTAGTTGTTGGAGTAGTACTAGTGGTTGTTGTTGTTGTTGTTGTTGTTGTGATAGTAGTAATAGTTGTGGTAGTAGTAATATTACTCGTAGTATTTGTATTAGTAGCAGTGGGAGTAGGAGTAGTAGTATTAGTAGTAGTAATAGTAGTAGTAGTAGCAGCAATAGTAGTAGAAGCAGTCATTGTAGGTGTAGTAGTTATTGTAGTAGTTGGGGTAGTAGTA
Organism: Trichopus zeylanicus subsp. travancoricus; assembly: GCA_005019695.1. Classification (NCBI taxonomy): domain Eukaryota; kingdom Viridiplantae; phylum Streptophyta; class Magnoliopsida; order Dioscoreales; family Dioscoreaceae; genus Trichopus; species Trichopus zeylanicus. Next base: position 113,534 of record RXID01021950.1, read on the forward strand.
GTTGGCGTTGCACTGGTAATGGGGGTAGCAGTAGTAGTAGAGTAGTAGTAGTAGCAGTTGTGGTTATAATAACTGTAGCCGCAAGAGCTGTAGCATTAGTAGTACTTGTTCTTGTTGTTGTTGTTGTTGTAATAATTGTAGTTTTTGTAGTAGTAGTTGTAGTGAAAGTAGTAGTTGCAATATGAGTAGTAGTAGTTGTTGTAGGAGCAGTAGTAGAAGCAGCTGTTATAGTAGGAGTAGTGATAGCAAGAGCGATAGTAGCAGTAGTAACAGTGTTAGTTTGAGTAGTAGGAGTAGTAGTAGCTGCAGTGGTAGGAGTAGTAGTAGGAGTAGCAGTAGGAATAGTGGTAGTAGTAGTTGTTATAGTTGTAGTAGTAGCAATAGTAGTATAGTAGTCGTAGTAGTTGTTGTTGTTGTTGTAGTAGTTGTAGTAGTCGTAATAGTAGCAGTAGTTGAAGTAGTAGTAGCCCTAGTACCAGCAGCAGTAGTAATAGTTGCGCTATTAGTAGCAGTAGTAGCTGTAGCTGCAGTAGTACTATTATTAGCAATAGCTATAGCAGCAGTTGTAGTAGTAGTAGTAGTAGTGACATTAATAGTAGTAGTGTTACCAGTTGTCGTAGAAGGAGTGGGAGCTGTAGTAGTAGTAATAGTCGGAATAGCAGTAGTAGTAACAGCAATAGTAGCGGTGGTAATTGTAGGAGTAGCAGCAATAGTAGCAGTGGAAGTAGTTGTAGTAGTTGGAGTAGCTATAGTAGTAGTGGTAGCAATAGTGGTGTGGCAGTATTAGCAGTAGCAGTAGTTGTAGAAGTATTAGTAGTAGTAGAAGTATTAGTATTAGTAGCAGTAGCAGTAGCTTTTGTAGCATTAGTGGTTGTAGTAGCTATAATAGTAGTAGTTGCAGTGGTAGTAGTTGCAATGGTAGTAGTTGTAGTACTAGTAGTAGTAGTAGGTAGTGGTAGTTGTAGTAGTAGTAGTAGCAGTAGTAGTAGTACCAGTAGTATTAGCTGTCATTGTAGTAGTAATAGTAGTAGTTGTAGTAGTAGCAGCAGCAGTACTTGCAGTACTAATAGTAGAAGCTGTAGCAATAGTAGAAGCAGTAGTAGTAGCACTAGCAATAGTCGTAGCAGAAGGAGTAGTAAAGTAGTAGTAGTAGTAGTTGTAGTAGTAGTAACAATAGCCATAGTGGTAGAAGTTGTAGTAATAGTGACAGTAGTAGTAGCAATAATAGCAATTGTTGTAGTAGAAGTATTAGTTGTAGTAGTAGTTATAGTAGTAGTTGTTGCAGTAGTTGTAGCAATAGTAGTAGCAGTAGTTGTAGGATTGGCAGTAGGGTCGGGGCAATAGTAGTAGTAGTGGAATTAATAGTCGTAGTAGAAGTAATAGTATTTGCGGTAGTAGTAGAAAGAGTATTAGGAGTAGTAGCAGATGCAACAGTATGACTGGTAGTTGGAATGGAAGTAGTAATAGTAGTAGTATCAGTAGTTGTAATAGTTGTAGTAGCAGTATAGTATAGTAATAGTAGTAGAAGTAGTAGTAGCAGCAGCAGTAGTAGTTGAAGTTGTAGTGGTAATACTAGTAGCAGTAGAAGTTGCAGCAGTAATAATAGTAGTAGCAGCGACATTAATAGCAGAATTAGCAATAGTTGTACAAATAGTAGTAGTAGTAGTAGTAGTAGTAGTAGTAGTAGTCGTAGTAGTAGTAGTAGTAGTAATGGAAATAGTATTAGTAGTAGAAGTAGTTGTGGCAGTAGGAGTAGCAACAGTAGTAGTAGTGGTAGTTGTTGTAGTACTAGGACAAGTAGGAGTTGTAGGAGAAGTAGTAGGAGGAGTAGGATTAGTAGTTCCAGTAGTAGTAGGAGTAGCAGGACTTGTAGTAGCAGTAGTAGTAGAAGTAGTACCAGGAGTAGTAGTAGTTATAGCAGTTGCAGTTGTAGTTGTGGCAGTAGTAGTAGTAGCAGTAGCAGCAGTTGTAGTAGCGGTAACAGTAGTAGTAGAAGTAGTTGAAGAAGTAGTAGTAGTAGCAGTAGTGGCTGTAGCTATAATTGTTGCAGGATTGGTAGTAGTAGTAGTAGTAGTAGTAGTACTAGGAGTAGCAGTAGTAGCTGTAGTAGTAGAATTAGCTATAGGAATTGTAGCAATAGCATCAGTAGTAGTAGTAGTTGTAGCAGTAGCAAGAGAAGTTGCAGTAGTTGTGGTAGTATAAGTAGTAGTAGTAGTAGTGGTAGTAGTAGCAGTAGTGGCAGTAGTAGCAACATTAGGAGTAGCATTAGTTGTAGTAGCGTCGTAGTAGTGGAAGTAGTGTAAGCAATAGTAGTAGAACCAATAGTAGTAGTAGTAGCAATAGTAGTAGTAATAGCAGCAGAAGTAGTAGTAGAAGTAGTAGTAGAGGAAGTTGCAGCAGTAGTAGCAGTAGTAGCAGTTGTAGTAGTAGTAGGAGTAGCAGTAATAGTAGCTATAGAAGCAGTAGTAGCAGTTGTTGTTGCAGCAACAACAACAATAGCAATAGTAGGAGTAGTAGCAACTGTACTAATAGTAGTTGTTGTTGTAGTAGTACGAGTAGTCGTAGTAGTTGTTATTGTAAGTGTAGTAGTAGGACTAGTAGTAGGAGTAGTAGCAGTAGGTGTAGCAGTAGTAGTAATAGTAGCGGTAGTAGGAGTAGCCGTAGCAATAGTAGTGTAGTAGTGGTAGTATTAGTAGTAGTATTAGCACTAGTAGTACCAGTAGTAGTTTTAGTAATTGTAGTAGAAGAAGTAGTAGTAGCAGTAGTTATAGTAGTAGCATTGATAGCAGTAGCTAAAGTAGTAGCAGCAGTTGTAGTAATAATGGTTTTAGCAGTAGCAGTAGTAGCAGTAGCAATAATAGTAGCAGTAGTGGTAGTTGTGGTACTTGTGGTAATAGTAGTAGTAGGAGTAGTAGTAGTAAGGGTAATAGTAGTAGTACTAGAAATAGTAGTAGTTGTAGTCGCAGCAGTAGTAGTGGTAGTAATAGTAGTAGTTGTAGTATTTGTAGTAGTATTTGTAGTAGTTGTAGTAACAGCAATTGCAGTAGTAGTTGTACTAGTAGTAGTAACAGGAGTGTAAGGAGTAGTATTAGTAGTAGGAGTAGTGGTAGTAGTAATAGTCATAATAGTTGTAATAGTAGTAGTAGTAGTAGTAGTAGTAGTAGTAGTAGTAGTAGTAGTAGTAGTAAGAGTATTAGGATTAATAATAGTAGTAGTCGTAGCAATAGTTGTAGTTGTTGTAGCAGCAGTAGTAGTAGGAGTAGAAGTAGTAGGTGTAGGATTTGGAGTTTGAGTTGTAGTCGTAGTAATAATCACAATAGTAGTTGTGGGAGTAGTGGTATTAGTTATAGTAGTTGGACTAATACTACTACTAGTAGTAGTATTGGCAGTAGTAGTTGTAGCAGAAGTTGTAGTAGTAGTATCACTACTAGTAATAGTATTAGGTATAGTAGGAGCTGCAGGAGTAATTATGGTTATTGTTGTAGCAATATTAGTAGTAGTAGTAGTAGTGATAGCAGTAGCAGTAGCTACGGTAGCATTAGTGGTTGCAGCAGCTGTAGTAGTAGTAGTAGCAATGGTAGTAGTTGTAGTTGCAGTAGTAGTAGTAACAGTAGTAGTAGTAGTAGGAGTAGCAGGAGTAGTAGTAGCAATAGTATTAGAAATAGTACTAGGAGGAGTAGTAGTTGTACCTATTGTAGTTGTAGCCGTAGCATAGTAGTAGTAGTTGTTATTGTAGTAGTAGTGCAAGTAGCAATCGGAGTATTCCTACTAGTAGTAGCAGTTGTACTAGCGGTAGCAATAGTAGTAGTAGTTGTAGAAGTAGTAGTAGTAGTTGTAGCAGAAGTGGTAGTAATAGTAGTGGTTGTAGTATTGGTAGTAGTAGAAATAGTAGTAGTACTAGGAGTAGCAGTGGGAGTAGTAGCCATAGTAGTAGTTGTTGTAGTACTAGGAGTAGCTGTAGGAATTGTAGCAGCAGCAGCAGTAGTTGTTGTAGTTATTGTAGCAGTACTAAGAGAAGTCGTAATAGTAGTAGTAGTAGTGGTAGTAGTAGCAATAGTGGCAGTAGTTGCAACATTAGGAGTAGCAGCAACAGTAGTAGTGTCGTAGTAGAGGAAGTAGTAATAGTAGTAGTAGAAGTGGCAATAGTAGTAGTAATAGCAGCAGAAATAGCAGTAGAAGCAGTAGTAGTAGAAGTTGCAGTAGTAGTAGCAGTAGTTGTGGCAATTGAAGCAGTAGTAGCAGTAGTAGCAATTGTAGTAGAAGCAATAGCAACTGTAGTAATAGTAGGAGTAGAAGTAGGAGTAATCGTAGTATTAGTAATAGTAGTTGTTATTGTAGTAGTACAAGTAGTTATAGTAGTAGTAGTTGGAAGTGAGGTAGCAGGAGTAGCAATAGTAGTAGTAGCAGTAGCAGTAGTAGAAATAGTAGCATTAGTAGGAGTGGTCGTCACAATAGTAGTGTAGTAGTAGTTGTATTAGTAGTAGTATTAGCACTAGTAGTAGCAGTAGTAGTTGTAGTAATAATATTAGTAGTAGTAGTAGAAGTAGTAGCTGTAGGTGTGGCATTAGTAGCATTAGCTGTAGTAGTAGCAGTAGAAGTAGAAGTAGCAGTAGTTTTAGTAGTGGTTGTAACAGTAGCAGTAGTAGAAGTAGCAGTAATAGTATCAGTCGTAGTAGCAGTATTAGAAGTAGAAGTAGCAGTACTAGTTGTAGCAATAGCAATATTAGATGCAGTAGTAGCAGCTGTAGGAGCAGTAAGAGTAGTTGTAGCAGTAAGAGCAGTAGTAGTTGTAGCATTAGTAGTATTGGTAGAAATAATATTAGAAGTAGCAGTAATGGTAGTAGCCGTTGTAGTAGTAGTAGCAATAGTAGAAGTTGCAGAAGCAATAGTTGCCGGAGCAATAGTAGTAGTAGTAATAGTAATGGTACCAGTAGTAGCCGTAGCAGTAGCAGTAGCAGTAGTAGTAGCGGTGGTATTTATAGTAGTATTAGCAGTAGCTGTGGCAATAGTAGTTGCAGTAATAGTAGCAAAAGTAGTAGTAGTGGCACTAGTTGTAGGAGTAGTAGTAGTAGTAGCATTAGTTGCAATTACTGTTGTATTAGCAATAGTGGCAGTAGCAGTAGCAGTAGTAGTAGTAGTGGTTGTAGCAGTAGCAGTAGTTGCAGCAGCAGTAATTGCAGTAGCAGTAATAGTAGCATTAGTGGTCGCAGTATTAGAAGTAGAAGTTGTAGACTAGTTGTAGTAGTAGTAGTAGTAGAAGTAGTGGTAGTTGTAGGAGTAGTAAGTAGTAGTAAGAGTAGTAGCTGTAGTACTAGCAGTAGTAGTAGTAGTAGTAACAATAGCAGCAGTAGTATTAAAATGAGTAGTAGTAGTACTAGTAGCAATTGTAGTAGTACTGGTAGTAATAGTAATTGAAGTAGTAGTAGTAGTAGGAGTAGTAGTAGTAATAGTCGTAGTAGTTGTAATAGTAGTAGGATGAGGTGGAGTAGTAGTAGTAGTAGGAGTATTGGGATTAATAATAGTAGTAGTATTAGCAGTAGTAGTAGTAGTAATAGCATTAGTTGTATTAGTAGTAGAAGCAATAGGAGTCAAAGTTTGAGTAGGAGTAGTAGTAACAGAAGTTGTAGTAGTTGTTGTAGTATCAGTCGCATAGTGGTAATAATAGTAGTGGTAGTAGTTATGATAGTTGGACTGATAGTACTAGTAGTAGTAGTATTGGTAGTAGTAGTTGTAGCAGAAGTGGCAGCAGTAGTAGCACTAATAGTAATAGTATTAGGAGTAGTAGTAGCTGCAGGAGTAGTTGTTGTCATCGTTGTAGTAGTAGAAGCAATAGCAGTAGTAATGATTTTAGTATTAATCAAAGAAGTAAGAGTATTAGGAGTTAGCAGTAATAGTAGTAGTAGTTGTTGTAGTAGTAGTAGTAGAAGTTGTTGTAGTGGTAGGAGTAGGAGTAGGAGTAGGAGTAGGAGTTCGAGTAGGAGTAGCAGTAGTATAAGTAGTACTAGTAGTTGTAGTAGTAGTAGCCGCTATAGTAGTACTAGTAGTAGTTGTATTAGTCATTGTAGTAGTAGCAAAAATAGTAATAGAAGTAGTAGTAGTAGTAATGGAAGCAATTGTAATAATAGCAATAGTAGTAGTAGTAGTAGAAGAAGAAGAAGAAGAAGAAGAAGTAGTAGCAGTAGTGGTAGTAGTAATAGTAGCAGTTACTGTAGTAGTAGTAGTTAGAGTAGTAGTAGTACTAGTAGCAGTTGTTGTTGTAGTAGTAATAGCAGCAGTATTAGTAGTTGAAGTAGTAGAAGTTGTAATAGCTGTAGGGGAAGTAACAATAGTAGTAGTAGAAGAAGCACTAGTAGTAGTAGTTGTAGTAGGAGTAGTAGTAGTTGCAGTAGTAGTGGTTGTAGCATTAGTACTAGTGGTAATAGTCGTAGAAGAAGTAGCAGCAGCAGTAGTAGTAGTAATAGTAGTAGCAGTAGTTTTAGCAGTAGGGGTAGTAATAATAGTAGTAGTATTCATAGTAGTATTGTTGTAATTGTTGTGGCAGCATTAGGAGTAGTCATAGTAGTAGTAGTAGTCGAGGTTGTAATAGTAGGAGTTGGAGTTGTAGTAGTACTAGTAGTAGTAGTTATTGTCGCAGTAATAGGAGTAGTATTAGTAGTTAAAGTAGACAAAGTTGTAGTACCAGTTGTAATAGTAGTAGGAGAAGTAGTAGCAGTAGAGTAACAACACTAGTAGTAGTAGTAGTTGTTGTTGTTAGAATTGTAGTGGTAGCAGCTGGAGTTCTCGTAGGAGTTGTCAAAGTTTTAGAAGTTGTAATAGTAGGACTTGGAGTAGTAGTAGTTGTAGATATAGTAGTAGTTGTAGTAGTAGGATTAGTAGTTGTAGCAGTAATAGTAGGATTGTTTGTGCTAGTACTAGTAGTATTTGTACTAGTAGTAGTAGTAGATGGTAGTATTAGTTGTAGTAATAATAGCAAAAGTAGTAGCAGAAGTAGTAGTAGTAGTAGAAATAGTAGCAACTGTAGTATTAGTAGCAGTAGTAGTGGTAGTAGTAGAGGAAGAAGAAGTACTAGCACTAGTGGTAGTAGTAATAGTAGCAATTGTAGTAGTAGCAGTTGTACTAATAGTAGTAGTAGAAGAAGAAGTACAAGCAGTAGTGGTAGTCGTAATAGCAGCAGCAGTCGTAATAGAAGTAGTTGTAGTAATAGTAGTTGGAGTAATAGTAGTATTAGTAATAGGGGTAATTGTAGTTGTAATAGAAGTAGTCATATTAGTCATAGTATTAGTAGTTGAAGTAGTAGAACTTCTAGTAGTAGTTGTAATAGTAGTAGCAGTAGTAGTAGCAGTAGGGGTAGCCACAATAGTAGTATTAGTAGCAGTAGTAGTAGTAGCTGGAGAAGTAGCAGTAGTAGGATTAATAGTATTAGTAGTAGCAGTATTCCCAGTAGGAGTATTAATAGTAGTAGTAGTACTTGTAGTAGTTGTTGTTGTTGTTGTAATTGTGGTGGTTGCAGTAGCAGAAAACGTAGGAGTAGTAGTAGTAGTTGTTGTTGTAAAAGTAGGAGTTGGAGTAGTAGTAGTTGTTGTAGCAGTAGTCATTGTAGTATTAGTAGTAGTAGCAGTAGTAGGAGGAGAAGTAGTAGTAGTAATACTAATAATAATTGTAGTAGGTGTAGTATTAGTAGTAAGAGTAGTAATAGCAGTAGTAGTAAAAATAGTAGTAGTGGTAGTAGTAGTAAAAATAGTTGTGATTGTAGTGATAGCAGTAGCAGAAGTCGTGGGAGTAGTAGTAGTAGAAGTTGTAACGGTAGGAGTTGGAGTAGTAGTAGTTGTAGTGGTAGCAGTTGTTGTTGTTGTAGAAATCGTAGTAGTAGTCAATGTATTACTTCAAGTAGTATTAGCACTAGTAGTAGTAGTAGATGTAGTAGCCGAAGTAGTAGGAGTTGTAATAGTAGCATTAGTTGCAGTAGTAGTAGTAGTAGTAGTAGTAGTAGTACTAGTAGTAGTAGTGAAGTAGTAGTAGTAGTAGTAGTAGTAGTAGCAATAGTACTTGTAGTGTAGCAGTAGTAGCTATAGCAAAAGTTGTAATAGTAGTAGTAGTAAAAGTAGTTGAAGCAGTCGTCGAAGTAGTAGAGTAGTAGTAGTAGTTGTAGTAGTAATAGTAGTAGTTGAAGAAGTAGTAGTAGCAGTAGTAGCAGTAGTAGTTATAATAGTAGTAGTAGCAGTTGTAGAAGTAGTAATAGCAATAGTAGTATCAGTAGTAGTAGTATTAGAAGTAGTAGATATTGAATAGCTGTTGTAGCAGTAGTAGAAGTAGTAGGAGTAGGAGGAGTTGTTGAAGCAGTAACAGTAGTAGTAGCTGTAGTAGTAATTGTAGTTGTAGTAGTTATTACAGTGCTAGTAGAAGTAGGAGTAGGAGTAGGAGTTGTAGTAGTAGTAATAGTATAGGTGGTAGTAGTAGTAGTAAGAGTAGGATTAGGAGTAGTAGTAGGTGTAAGAGTAGTAGTAGTTATTAGAGTAGGAGTTATAGTAGGAGTAGTAGGAGTAGTAGTAATAGGAGTAGTAGTAGTAGTAGGAGTAGGAGTAGCACTAGGGGTAGTAGTAGTAGTAGAAGGAGTAGGAGTAGTAGTGTAGTAGTAGTAGTAGGAGTAGTAGTAGAAGTAGTAGTAGTAATAGTTGTAGGAGTATGTGTAGTAGTAATAGTAGGAGTAAGACGAGGTGTAGTTGTCGTAGTAGCTGTATGAGTAGGAGTAGGAGTAGGAGTTGTAGTAGGAGTAGTAATAGTTGGCATAGTGGTAGCAGTAGTTGCTGCAAGATTAGTAGTAGCAGCAGCAGTAGTATTATGAGTTGTAGTAGTTGTAGTAGAAGTAGTAGTAGTTGTAGTAGTAGTTGTACTAGTAGGTGTAGTAGTTGTTAGACTAGGAGTAGGAGTAGGAGTAGCAGTAGGAGTTGGAGTAGAAGTAGTATTAGTAGTAGTAGTAGCAATTGTACTAGTAGTAGTATTAGTAGTAGCAGCAAAGTAGAAGAAGTAGTAGTAGTAGTTGTACTAGTAGCAGAATTAGTAGCAGGTGTTTAGTAGTTGTAGTATTATTAGTAGTAGTTGGTGTAATTGTAGTAGTTGTTGTTGTTGTTGTTGTTTGTTGTGGTAGTAGTAGTAATAATTGTAGTAGTACTAGTAGTAATATTACTCGTAGTATTGGTATTTGTCGTGGTGGGAGTAGGAGTATTACTATTAGTAGTAGTAGAATTAGTAGCAGCAATAGTAGTAGTAGTAGTCATAGTAGCTATAGTAGTTCAAGTAGTAGTTGGAGTAGTACTAGTAATGGGAGTAGTAGTAGTAGCATAGTAGTAGTAGCAGTTGTGGTTGTAGCAGCAATAGCCGTAGCAGCTGTAGCAATAGTAGTAGTTCTCGTTGTTGTTGTTGTACTAGTAGTAATAGTAGTTTTTGTAGCAGTAGTAGTAATAGTTGTTGAAGTAGTTGTAGGTGTAGTAGTTGTAGGTGTAGTAGTTGTAGTTGCAGCAGTAACTGTAGTAGTAGAAGTTGAAGTAGCCGTAGTAGCTGTAGTAGTAGTAATAATAGCAGTATTAGTAGTAGTAGCAATAGAAGTGATTGTAGTTGTTGCAGTAGCAGCTACAGTAGTAATAGTAGTTTTAGTAGAAGTAGTTGTTACTATTACTACTACTACTACTATTATAACTACTGCTACTCTGACTACTACTACTACTACTATTACTACCGCTATGACTACAACTACTAATACTTACTACTCTTACTACTCCTAAAACTATTAGTACTACCGCTACAACTACTACTGCTCCATCTACTGCTACTAAAACTGCTATTTCTACTACTACTGCTGCTGCTGCTGCTATTACTCCTAATACAACTACTTATGCTGCTGCTACTATGACAACTACTATTACTACTAATACTACTACTTCTACTATTACTCCTACTACTATTACTACTACTACTACTATTATTACATCTGCTGTTGCTTCTACTACTTCTACAACTACTACTGCTACTACTTTGCTTCTGCTACTACTACTACTATTGATACTACCACTGCTACTACTCCTACTACTACTACTGCCACTACTACTATTGTTACTACTACTGGTATTGCTTCTACTACTACTAATACTGCTGCTACTATGACTGCTTCTACTAGTACTACTACTATTACTACTATAAATAATACCACTACTACGACTACTACTACTACGGCTACTGCTAATACTACTACTACTAGTACTACTACTAATACTAATACTACTACTACTTTTGTTACTACTAACACTATTGCTACTATCACTACTACTACTACTGCTACTACTACTATAACTGCTGCAACTACTACTTCTACTACTATTGTTGTCACTACTACTACTAATAATGACACTACTACTACAACGTCTACGGCTTCTGCTGCTGCTACTACTACATGTGCTATTGCTACTGCTTGGACTACTACTGCTATAGCTACAGCTACTAGGATGGCTACTACTACTATTGCTGCTGCTGCTGCAAATCCTACTACTACAACTATTGCTGCTGCTACTACTACTACTATTAGTACTACTCCTACTCCTACTGCTACTGTTTCTCCTACAACTACTATTACTACTGCTACAACAACAACGACTACTTCTACGACTGCCACTACAAGTATACAACTACTACAAACACCACAACGAATGCTACTAATAGCAATAATACTACTAGTACTTCTAGTACCACTACTATTGCAACTGTTACTACTATTACTACTTCTACTGCTACTATTGCTACTACTGCTTCTACTACTCCTACTACTACTACTGCTGCTACTGCTACTGCTGCTACGGCTACTACAATTACTACTACTGCTAGTTCTACTTCTACTACTATTGCTACTGCAACTACTACTTCTGTTACAGCTAATACTGCTACTGCTCCTAATATTGCTACCCGTTCTACTACTTCTATCACTACTAATACTACTATTGCTGCAACAACTATTACTACTACTTCCCCTAATTCTACTACTTCTGCAACTACTACTGCTCTGGCTACTACTGCATCTACAAAAACAACAACAACTACTACTCCAACTTCTACAACAACAACTACAGCTACCACGACTACTACTATTACTAATATTACTATAAGTACTACTACTTCTACGGCTCCTACAGCTACTACTAATACTGCTCCTACAACAACTACCACTACTACTGCTACTACTGCTACAACTACTGCTACTACTAGTACTAGTACTACTACTACAATTACTACCACTGTTATTATTGGTACTATTGCTACTACAACTACTACCACAACAACTACTACAGCTACTACCGCTACTACTGCTACTACTACAACTACTACTGCTACCCCAACTACTTCTCATACTACTACATCTACTACTACTACTACTGCTTAGTACTACTGCTAATGCTTCTTATTCTACTTCTGCTACTACTACTGTTGCTTCAACTATTATTGCTACTACTACTGCTACTACGGCTGCGGCTGCTACTACTACTGCTACTACTACTGCTGCTGCTACTACTAGTACCACCACTATGACTGCTACTGTTGCTTCGACTGCTACAACTATTACTGCTACTACTGCTACTGCTGCTGCTACAACAATCTCAACTACCGTAGCTGCAACATCTACTCTGATTACTACTAATAATAATAATACTACTACTACTACTACTACTACCAATACTACAACTACTTCTACTTCTGGTAACACTACTGCTACTATTACTACTACTACTACTACTACTACTACTACTATTGCTACTATTGCTACTACTACAGCTGCTACTGTTATTGTTACTACTACTACTACTACTAGTACAACTACTACAACTACTATAGCCTCCCGTAAAGCGACTACTACTATTACTAGTACTACTATTGCTACTTCTATTGCTACAGCTACAACTACAGTTACTACTACTGCAACCACTACTACATCTACTTCTACTACTACTATTCCTCCTCCTACTACTGCTGCATCTTGTACTATTCCTACTACTAATAATGCTGCTGCTGCTCATACAACTGTTGCTACAACTACAATTGCTACCACTACAAGTACGACAACCACTACTACTATTGCTATTGCTACTTGTATTACTACTGCTACTAGTACCACTAGTAATACTATTGCTACTACTACTACAGCAGGTCCAACTACTACTTCTACTATAGTTGCTTCTACTGTGACTATGGCTACTACTACTGCTACTACTATTACAATTACTACTACCGCTTCAAATACTGCTACTAACACTGCTTAGCAACTACTACTTCTGTTACTACTAATACTACTACTCTTCCACTACTACTACTATAGCTATTACTACTCCTTCGACTACTACTACTACTACCATGACTACTACAACAACAACAACTACTACTGCTACCATGACTACTACTACTGCTACTACTAACACTACTACTAATGCTGCTACTAGTACTACTACTTCTACTACTCGTACTTGTACTATTACTAGTACTACAACTACTACACCACCTCCTCCTCATCCTCCTACTACTACTGCTACTGCTACAACTACTGCAGCTACTACTACTTCTGCTGCTTCTATCATTCCTACAGCTACCACTCCTACTACTTCTACTACTACTAATTCTACTTCAACTACTAATATAACTACTATACCTACTAACACTACTACTACTCCTGCTACTACATTTACTACTGTTACTGCTACTATTGCTACTGCTACTACTACTAATATTACTACTACTACTACAACTACTAATACTACAGTGGTTGCTGCAGCAACTACTGCTACTGCTGCTACAATTACTACTACTGCTGCTACAATTACTCCTACTGCTGCTACTATTTCTACTGCTACTACTATTACTACTACTACTACAACTACTTCAACTGCTACTACTGCGATTATTACTACTATTATTAGAACAACTGCTACTACTAGTACTACTACTACTATTACTATTACTACTACTACTACTACTACTACTACTATTATTATGATTACTACTATTACAATTACTACTATTTCGATTACCACTATTATTGCTACTACTGCTTCTACTACTATTTCTATTACTACTACTACTACGATTACTATTCCACTACTACTACTAGTAAAACTACTATTACTACTAGTTCTTCTTCTACTACTACTACTATTACTACTACAACTACAATTGCTACTACTACTACTACTACTGTGACTGCTACTACTGCACTTCTCCTACAACAACAACAACTACTACTTCTCCTTCTACCACTGGTGGTACTACTACTTCTGCTATAGCTACTGCTACTGCTACTTTTGCTACTGCTACTTCTTCTTCTTCTTCTTCTTCTTCTTCTTCTTCTTCTTCTACTACTACTGCTACTACTACTACTACTACTACTACTACTACTACTACTACTACTACTACTACCACTCCAACTGCCTATCGTACTAATACTATTATTACTACTATTGCAACTTCTCCTACAACTACTTCTACTACTACTACTACGTTTATTGCTACAGCTACTACAACTACTGCAACTACTGCTTATACTACTATGGCTACTACTGCTACTGCTGCTGCTTATACTACTACAGCTACTACCCCTGCTATTTGTACTGTTTCTGCTACCACTACTACTACTACAACTTATTCTGCAACAACGACTGCTACTACTACTACTACGGTTACTACCGCTGCTATTGCTTCTACTAGTGCCACTGCTACGACTGCTACTACAGCTACCACTACATCAACTATTACTGCAGCAACAACAACTACTACTACTCCTACAACATCTGCTACTACTGCTACAACCTTTATTATGACTACTACTAATACAAATGCTACAACAATGACAACAATAATAATTACTACTATCGCCACTACTGACACTACTGCTAGTGTGACTACTGCTACTACTGCTGCTGCTATAGCTGCTGTTGCTGCTGCTACTACTATTGCTGCTATTGCTACTCCTACAACTACCGCTACTACTAATAAAATTATTGTTACTATTACTACTACTAGTACTACTACTACAACTACTGCTACTACTGCTACTACTACTACTAATAATAATAATTGCTACTACTATTACTTCTATTACAACTACTGTTGTTACTACTACTACTTCTACCACAACTGCTATAGGTTCTACTACTGCCACTGCTGCTGCTACTACTGTAACAGCCATTACTACTACAATAGCAACTGCTACTACCACTACTACTCTAACTAATGCTACTGCAGCTGCTACTACAACTAGTGCTGCTAGTATAACTATGGCTAGAACAACAACTACTACTATTGCTGCTAATACTTCTTTTACTACTAGTACTACTCCTACTACTACTAATACTATTGCTGCTCCCTCAACTACTGCTACTAGTACTACAACCACTACTACTGCTACTAATACTACTACTGCTTCTACAACTATGACTAATAGTATGACAACTACAACTATTGCTACTGCTACTTCTACTACTATTACTATTGCTACTAGTACCACTACTAATGCTACCACTACTATAATTACTGCTTCTACTGCTACTACTACTACTACCGCTACTGCAGCCCCTACTACTACTACTACTTCTGCTTCTACTGCTCATACTATGGCTACTACTACTGCTACTACTGGTACTATTGTTGCTACTACTATTGCTATTACTACTACTGCTACTACTACTACTATAATTACTACCGCAACTACTACTACTACTATAGCTACTACAACTATTACTTCTATTACTACTAGTACTACTACTACTCCTTCTACTGCTACTACCATTGCTGCTGCTACTACAGCTGCTACAGCTATCACTACTACTTCCCCTGCTTCTACTACTTCTACAACTACTACTACCATGGCAACTACTGCTTCAACAACAACTACAACTACTACAATTACCACGACTAGTACTACCACCATTAAAGCTACTACTACTACAACAACAACAAGAACAACAACAACTACTACTACTACTACTACCACCACCACCACCACCACTACTACTACTACTACTAATACTACTACTTGTATAACTACTTCCACTACTCCTAAGGCTACTACTAGTAGTTGAAGTCGGAGCAGCAGAAGCAGCAGTAGTATTAGTACTACTAGCATTAGTCGCAGTAGTGGTAGTAGCAGTAGTAGTCATAATAGTAGTAGTAGTATAGTAGTAGGAGGGGTAGTAGTAGTAGCTGTAGTAGTTGTAGTTGTAGTAATAGTAGTAGTCGTAGTAGTTGTAGCAGTAGTAGTTGCAGTACTAATAGTAGTAGTAGTATGAGTAGTAATAGTAGTAGAGGTAGTAGAGGTAGCGATAGTAGCAGTAGTAGTAGTAGCAGGAGTAGTAGAAGGTGTAGTTTTAGGAGTAGGAGTTGGAGTATGAGTAGTAGAAGAAGCAGTAGTACTACTAAAAGTAGTGGTAGAAGCAGTAGTAGTAGTAGGAGTAGTAGTAGTAGAAGTAGTAGTAGTAGTGGTGGTAGTGGTAGTAGTAGTATTAGTTTTAGTAATAGTATAGTACTACTAGTAGTTGTAGTAGTAGTACTAGGAGTTGCAGCTGTAGCAGCAGCTGTAGTAGAAGGTGTGGAAGTAGTAGCAGTAGTAGCTTCAGCAGTAGCAGTTCTAGTAGTGGTAGTAGTAGTAGTAGAAGTACTTGCAGTAGTAGTTATAGTTGTAGTAATACAAATAGTAGTAGTTGTCGTTGTAGTAGTAGTAATAGGTGTAGTTGTAGCAGAATGGGTAGTAGTAGGAGTAATAGTAGTAGTAATAGTAGTAGTGGGAGTGGTAGTAGATGGAGGAGTAGTAGGAGTAGCAATGGAAATGGAAGTAGTAGCGGTAGTAGCAGTAATAGCAATAGAAGTAGTACCAATAGTGGTAGTAGAAGTAGTGGTAGAAGCAGCAGTAGTAGTGGCTGTAGTAATTGCAATAGTAGTTGTAGCTATAGTAGTAGTGGTAGTAGTTGTAATAGTAGTAGAAGCAGTAGTAGCGATAGTAGTAGTAATGGTAGTAGTAATGGTAGCAGCAGTAGAAGTGTAGTATTTGCAGTAATAGGTGTAGCAGTAGTAGTACTAATAGTAGCAACAGTAGTAGTAGTAGTACAAAAAGTAGTAGTAGCTGTCGTAGTAGTACTACTAGTAGTAGTAATAGTACTTGTAGTAGTAATAGTAGAAGTAGTTGTTATAGTAGTAGTTGTACCATTAGTACTAGTAGTAGTGGTAATAGTAGTAGAAGTTATACAAGTAGTACTAGTAGTAGTAGTAGTAGTAGTAGTAGTAGAAGTTATAATAGTAACAGTAATAGTCACAATAATAGTAGAAGTAGTAGTAGTAGGAGTAGTAGAAGTAGTTATAGTTGTCGTAGTACTAGTAGTAGTAGAAGTAGTAGTAGTAGTAGGAGGAGGAGGAGGAGTAGTAGTAGTAGTAGGAGGAGGAGGAGTAGTAGTAGTAATAGTAGTACTAGTAGAAGTAGTAATAGTAGAAGCACTAGTAGTAGTAGTTGTTGTTGTTGTAATAGTAGTATTAATAGTAGTAGCAATAGTGATAGTAGAAGTAGTTGCAGTAGTAGTTGTACTACTAGTACTACTACTGCCTACTCCCACTCCAACTCCTACGACTACTACTCCTACTATTATTACTCCTACTATTACTACTAATACTACTATTACTACCAATACTACTATTATTACTACTACTACAACTACTACTACTTCCACTACTACCACTACAACTACTACTACTACCACTCCTATGACTACTACAACTACTACTACTATTACTAATATGACTATGTCTGCTTCTACTACTACTTCTACAATTGCAGCTGCTGCAACTACTGCTACTACTGCAACTACAACTACTACTTCTACTACTACAGTTGATGCTACTACTACTGTCGCTGCTGCTACTACTACTATAACTATTATTATTATTATTACTACTGCTACTACTACTACTATGGCTACTATTACTGCTACTAGTACTATTACTACAGCTACTAATGCTATTACTGCAACCGCTACTACTGCTCCTTCTCCTATTACTACTACTATTGCTACTGTTGCTACTGTTGCTACTACTACTACTACTGCTGCTACCCCTACGACTACTAGTAGTACTACTGCAGCCATTTCAACTTCAGCTTCTACTACTCCTACTCCTACTACTACTACTACTTCTGCTATTGCTTCTGCTACTACTACAACTTCTCATACTTCTGCTACTACTGCAACTACTACTGCTACTAATTCTGCTACTACTACTAGTGCAACTACTACTACTTCTGCTAATACTACTTCTACTGCTACTATTGCTACGACTGCTACTATGTATATTACCATTATAACTGCTGTTGCTACTACTGCTACTACTGCCGCTACTACAACGACAACTATGGTACTTCTACTTAAGCTACTCCAGCTGCTTTTGCTTCAGCTACTACTGCAATTACTACTACTGCTACTACTACTACTACTACCAATACTGCAACTACGACTACAATAACAACTACTACTCCTCCTACAACTACTTCTCCTACTACTACCAGTTATAGTACTATTACTACTACTAAAATAGCTTCTCTGAATGCTACTACTACTACCGCTACTAATGCTACTATGACTACAGCCGCTACTGCTACTATGACTGCTACTAATACTCCTGCTACTACTACTACTACTACTACTGCTACTGCTACTACTATTGCTCCTACAATTGTTGCTTTTACGACTGGTACAACTACCACTACTATGGCTACTATTGCAAATGCTGATTCTACTGCTACTTCTACAGCTACTATTGCTACTAATCCTACTACTAGTAAGGCTTCTGCTACTCCTACTACTACGACAACTACTGCTAATAGTACTGCTAGTACTACTACTACTACCACCACCACTTCAGCTACTGAAGCTACTACTACTGCTACTCTACTAATACTACTACTACTATCACTACTACTACTAATTCTACTACATCTACTTGTACTACTAATAATAGTACGGATGCTACTGCTACTACTACTACTAGTATGACTACTACTACTGCAACTAGCTCTACAACTGCAACTACTGGTACTACTTCCACTACTTCTATTACTAAAACTCCATCTTCTGTTTCTACTATTGTTTCTACTACTACTACAACTACAACTATAGCAATTACTACTACCCCTTGTTTTACTGCTGCTACTATTACTACTGCGACTATTGCTACTACTGCTACTATTGCTACAACTACTACTTTTTCTACTACAACTACTACTATCACAACTAATACTATACAACTACTACCACTGCTACTACTGTTGCTATGATTGCTACTATTACTACTACTTCTACTATTGCTAGTACTACTACTTCTACTTCTACTACAACAACTACTATTGCTTCTGCTGCAATTGCTACTACTACTACTATAGACGCTACTACTACTGCTGCTACAACTATTGCTATGACTACTACTACTACTACTACTACTACTACTTCTCCTCCTCCTCCTCCTCCTACTACTACTACTTCTCCTATTACGACTACTCTACAAGCACTACTACTGCTACAACAACTATTACTATTACTACTATGACTACGACTACTACTACTGCTACAACAGCTGTCACCATTATTATATACTACTACTATAGCTGCTACCACAATATTTGCTACTGCAACAGCTACTACTACTAAAACTACTACTACTTCAACAACTACTACTACTACTTCTATTGCTACTACTATTACATCTCCTGCCACAATAACTACTGCCACTAATGATGCTGCTACAACAACAACTACTACTACTACTATTACTACTACTGCTACAACAACAACTACTACTATTACTACTATTGCTACAACTACTACTGCCATTACTACTACTGCAACAACTGCTACTGCTGCTACTAGTATTTCTCCTACAATTGTTACTACTTTTGCTACTACTAGTATTACTCCTACTACGACTACTACTACTACTACTACTTCTACGACTACTACAACTACTGTGTTTGCTATTACTACTATTACTACCACAACTACAACTACTTATACTTCCACTGCTACTACTATGGCTACTACTACTACTCCTGCTACTACTACTACCACAGCTACGACTGCTACTCCTACTGCTGGTACTACACCTACTACTACTGCTGCTACCGCTATTACTACTATGCTGCTACTACTACTGCTGCTACCGCTACTACTGCTACTACTGCTACTACTGCTGCTGCTGCTGCTTGTACTACAACTACTACCAGTGTGACTGGTACTACTATTGCTGCTTCTACATCTACTTCTACTACTGCTACTGCTGCTACTATTACTACTACTACTACTACTCTGCTGCTGCTACTAAAACTAATACATCTACTTGTACTACTGCTACTACGGCTACTGCAAATTGGCTACTATTCTGACTACTACTACGACAACAACTACTGCTACTAATAATACTACTACTGCTGCTGCTGCTGTTACTACTGCTACTACTACCACAACCGCTATTACTACTACAGCAGCTACTACTAATACTATTACTACTAGTACCAGTCCAACTGTTTCTTCTACTGCCACTACTGCTACTACTACTACTACTAATACTACTACTACTTCTACGACAAGTAGTGCAACTACTACTGCTGCTAATACTACGGCTACTACTACTGCTCCCACTAGTACTACTGCTACGCCAACTACTACTGCTGCTGTAGCTACTACTACTACTATTGCTAGTCATGCTGCTCCTGCTGCTGCAATCGCTACTACTCCTACTAGTGTTACTGCTACTTCTGGTACTGCTACTACTACTACTGCCACTTTTGCTACTACTACTATAACTACTTATACTACAAATTTTGCTATTGCTTCGGCTACTACTTATGATACTTCTACAACTACTACTATTAAGACTACTAACACAACTACTACTACTGCAACTATTACTACCACTACTAGAACTACTATAACTACCACTACTACTACTACAACTATTGCTACCATTACTACTGTATTAGTACTACTACTGCTACAACAACAACTACTACTACAACTGCTACTGCTACAACTATTACTACCGCTGCCACTAATGCTACTATTATTACTTCTACTACTACTACTACTACTGCCACGAATGCTACTGCTATTACTTCTACTACTACTACTACAACAGCCACAACAACAACTACTACTACTATTACTACTACCACCACCACCACCACTACTACTATTGCTACTGCTACTTCCACTTCTACTACGACTACTACGACTTCTAGTGCTACTACCACAACTGCTACTCTTGCAAATACTATAGCATTCACTTCTATTGTGCCTACTACTATTATGGCTACTACTACTGTGGCTACTACTTTTGCGGCTACTACTACTGCTTCTACTAATACTGCTATTACTACTATTGCATCTGCTACTACTACTACTACTTCAACTATTGCTACCGCAACTAATGGCACTTCTAATGCTACTACTTCTACCGTAACTACCGGTAAAGCTACAGCTCCGATTGCAATTACTTCAATTGCTACTACAACTACCGCTACAGCTACTGCTAATACGACGACCACTACAATTGCTATAACTACTATTCCTACTGCATCTACTATTACTACAACTACTACAACTACTACTGCTACATCTACTACCGCTACTACTACCACTACAACAACTACTACTGCTGCTACAGTTACTGCTATTATTGTTACTAATAATACCATTGCTACCACTTCTACTATTAGTACTACTTCTACTACTACTGCTACTGCTACTGCTACTATCCCTACTACTTTTACTACTACTTCAACTACTGCTGCTACTACTGCTACATCTAGTATTGCTGCTACTACTACTACTACAATTACTGATACTATTGCTACTAATGCTACTACAGCTACTACTTCTACTGTTACTACTATCGCTACTACTACTCCTACTGCTAGTACTACTACAACTACTATTACAACTACTACTGATACTATTGCTACAACTAATACAACTAAGACCGTGAGTACTACTACAGCTGCTTCGGCTACTACTGCTACTCCTACTACTACTACTACTACTACTTCTACTACTACTGGTAGAGTATAACTACCCCTATTGTTACTACCATTGTAACTTCTACTACAACAGCTACTCTTCTACCACGCGACTATAACTACAAATACTACTACTATTACAAGTACTACTAGTGCTACTACTACTACTACTACTACTACTAGAGCAACTAGTACAAGTACAACTACTACTAATAAGACTACTATTGCTACTACAATATTTTCTACTATTGCTACTACTACTACTACAGCTTCTACTGTTACAATTACTACACCTACGACAACAACAACAACAACAACTACTACTATTACTACTACTATTACTACTACTGCTGCTACTACTACTACTACTACTACTACTACTACTTCCGCGGCTAATACTACTACTACTGTTGCAGCTCCTACTACTACTACTACTACTACTGCAACTACTACTACTACTTCTATTACTACTCCTACTCTTGTTGTTGCCGCTACAACTATGAGTATTACCACTAGTACTACTGCTACTACTACTACTACCATTGCCACTACAGCTAGAACTACAACTACTACTATGACTACTACTACGGCTACTAGTACTTCTACTACATCTCCCACTACTACCACTACTACTAAACTTACTTCCACTTCTACAACTACAACTGCAAGTACAGCGACTACTACTGCTAATACTGCTACTATTACTACTCCTACTACTACTGCTATTACTGTGACAACTTGTACTAATTCTGCTATTGCTACTACAATTCAGAAATGCTTCTCCTCGCGGCCATCAACCTTCTAACTTTGCCTTTTCCTCCTGCAGAATTTTGATTGGGTCTTCGAAAGCCCTTAACTGGCCCTTCAATTCTTTTGGTCTTTCCGCTACACCAAGGAGTAGAATTTCTACCCAATCAACCTTTTTCTTTAGGCTTTCTGTGAGTTAAAGTGCCTCCTCCTCAGCTAACCTGGGTTGCTGGGCAATTTCTAACTAATTATTCTTCTTCTTCTTCTACTACTACTACTACTACTACTACTACTACTACTACTGCTACTACTACTACTACTACTAATTCTCATTCCACATCGACTAGTATGACTTCAATTGTAGCTACTACTTCTACTGCAATGACTACTACTACTATTACTACTGTTATTAGTAATACTATCACTACAACTACTGCTGCTACTACTATTACTACTAATATTACTACAACTACAACCATAACTGTTAGGACTGCTGCTTCTGCAACTACCACTACTACTACTTCTGCTGCTGCTCATACTGCTACTACTACTCCTATTGCTAGAACTAATACTACTAGTTCTACTACCGCTACTGCTGCTACTGCTATTACTACTGCTAATGCTACAACTACTGCTACTAATATTGCTACTATTACTACTAATACTGCTACTACTTTTGCTATTGCTACTACTGCAACTGCTACAACTACAGCTACACCTACTACTCCTACTACTGCTGCTACTATTGCTGCTACAACTACACCTACGACTAGTACTACTACTGCTACAACACCAACTACTACTACTACTACGGCTACTACTATGACTCCAACTGCTACAACTACTACAACTATCACTATTGCTACTACTACTAATACCACTACTACTCCTTCTACGACTGCTATTGCTACTACTGCTAGTACCGCTATAACTACTTCTACTACTACTACTGCAACTATTGCTACTATTACAACTACTACAACTACTTCTACTCCTACTACTATTACTACCACTACAACGACTTCTAATACTCCTACTACAACTGCTACTATAACTAAAACAACACAACGACTACTACTACTCCAACTACTACTTTCCTTGCTACGTGACACGAATACGACTAATTCTACTACTACGACTTATATTTACTACTGCTCCTACAACTACTATTACTACAACTAACTAACTCCTAACGACTACAACTACAACTATTACTATTGCTCCTAATCCTTCTACTACTACTACTACTATTACAACTACCACTACTACTCCTACTACTACTACGGTGACTTGTGCGACTACTACTACTGCTACAACTGCTAGTACTCGAATTACTACTGCTACTCTTACAACTACTATTACTACTACTACTACTCCTACTACTACAACTACAGCTATTACTATTGCTCCTAATCCTTTTACTACTACTACTACTATTACAACTACTACTACTCCTACTACTACTACGGTCGCTTGTGCGACTACTACTACTGCTACAACTGCTAGTACTCGAATTACTACTGCTACTCCTATTACTACTGCTACTGCAACAACAACAACAACTACTACTACTACTACAACAACAACTACTACTACTACTGCTACTACTACTACTACCACAACTACTACTACTACAACAACAAGTATTACTACTACTACGACTATTACTACTACAACTCCCACTACTACTGCTACAACTACTACTACTATTACTACAACTACTACTACAATTCCTACTAGTAGTCCTATTACTACTACTACAACTCCTACTACTACTACTAGTACTGCTACTACTATTACTTCTACTACTACTACTACTACTGCTACTGTTACTACTACTACAACTGTCACTACAATTACAACAACAACAACTACTATTACTACTACTTCTCCTCCTACAACAACTACTACTATTGCTCCTACACCTACTACTACTACTACTACCACTACTACTACTACTACTACAAGAACCACAATAACTACTACTGCTACTATTGCTACTAGGGCTTCCACTACTAAAATTACTATAGCTACTACTACAACAACTACTACTATTGCTGCAATTCCTCCTTCTACTACAATGCCGCTACTGCTACAACAACTACTACTACTCCTACTGCTATTACGGCTGCTACAACAACTACTAGTACAATTATTGCTTCTATTGCTACTATAAATACTGCGACTATTACTACCACTACTGCTACCACTGCTACTACTGCTTCTACTACTACTGCTGCTACTATTGCTATTGCTATTACTACTGCTCCAACTACCTTTGCTGCTGCTATTACTGCTGGTACTACTACTACTACTATACTACTACTACTACTACTACTACTATTACTACTGCTGGTACTGCTACTATAATTGCATCTACTACTGCAACTGCTAATACAACTACTACTACCACTACTACACTACAACAACTGCTATGATGATAACTACTGCTACTGCTACCACAACTACCACTCCTACAACAACTTCTACTACTACTGCTACTACCACGACTACTCTTACCACCACTTCTACAATCTATTAGTACTACTGCTCCTACTGCTACTTCTACTATGGCTACTATTACTGCAACTACTACAGCTAGTACAACTACATATGGGACAACTACTACTACTACTACGAGTACGAATACTGCTATTACTACAGCGACTACTATTGCTACTACTACAATTGCTGCTGCTAGCAGTACTACTAATTCTACTGCTATAGGTATTGTTGCTACTACTATTGCTTCGGGTTCTGCTACTACTACCGGTAATGCTACTAATACTTCTGCTACTTCCGCTACTGGAACAAATACCACTAGTAGTAAGACAACTACAAATGCTACTACAACTGCTAGTACTACTGCTGTTACTACTCTTGTTACTACAGTGGCTACTACTACTACTTCTACTGCTACTACTATAGCTAACACTACTACTACTGCTACTACGACGGCTACTGCTAGTACTACTACTCCTCCTACAACAACTACTGCTACTACAACTACAGCCACTACTGCTACTATTACAACAATACTACTAGTACTAGTACTACACCTCCTACCACTATTGCTACTACTACTACTACAACTACTACTGCTACCACTACTATACCAACTGCTACTACTATAGCTAATACTACTTCAACTGCTACCACGACTACTACTGTTACTCCTACTACTACTCCTACAGCAACTATTGCGACTGCGACTACTACGACTACTGCTACTATTACAACAGTTACTATTACAACTACTACTTCTAATACTAGTACTACTGCTACTACTACTACTACTGTTACTATTACTGCTACTAGAACTACAGCTAATACGACAACTACAGCTACTACGATTGCTACTGCTATTGCTGCTACTACTCCTACTACTACTATTGCCACTACAACTACTGCCAATACTGCAACTGCTACTACAGCTACAATTACAATGACTACTACTGCTACTACTACCACTACTACAATTACGACTACTACTACTACTGTGACTACAACTGCTACTACTATAGCTACCACTATTACTACTACTACTACTATGGCTACTACTACCACTACTAGTGCTACTGCTACGGCTACCACTGCTACTCCTCCTCCTCCTCCTCCTCCTACTACCACTACTACGACAACTAGTACTACTACTACTACTACTACTACTACTATTACTACTACAACTCCTCCTACTACTACTATTATCGCTGCTGCTACTGCTACTAATGCTACTAGTACTAATACTACTACTACTTCCATAACTACTACTACAAATACTATTACTCTAGCTACTACTTTTGCTACTAGTGCTACTACTACTACTACTACTACCACTACTACTACTACTACTACTTCTACTTCTACTAATTCTCTTATTACTGCTACTACTGCTACTGCTTCTGCTAATACTACTACATGAACTGTGGCTACTACTTATACTACTACTACTACTATTACTAGTACCTATACCACTACGACTATTGCCGCTAATGCTACAACTAATACTACTACTACCACTGCTACTTTTGCTATAGCTGTTATTATTACTACTACTCCTGCTATGACTACCACTACTACTGCGACTATTACTACTCCTACTACTACTACTTCTTCTACTCCTACAACTACAGCTCTATTACTACCAGTACAACTACTCCTACTACTACTACTGCTGCTACAACTAGTACAACTAGTATAACTACTACTATGTCTACTGCGGCTACCTCTCCTATAAGTACTACTGCTACCACCACCACCACTGCTATTATTACTAGTATTACTACTAATCCTAATACTCCTACTACTACTATTGTGACTACTACTATTACTACTATTACTAGTATTACTACTAATCCTAATACTCCTACTACTACTACTGTGACTACTACTATTACTACACTACTACTCCTATTAATAGTACACCTACTACTAGTACTACTACTACTGCTACTACTACTGTTACTACTACAACTACTTATAATACTCCAACTCCTACAAGTACTACTATTGCTACTGCTACTACTACCACTCCTCCTGCTACTATAACTTTTACTACTACTACTTCTACTACTACTGCTACTACTATAATTACTACTACTGCAATTGCTACAACTGCTACTACTACTACAATTGCTACAACTGCTACTATTACTGCTACGACTACTCCTACTACTACTACTACTATTGCTACTACTACGATTACGTCTAGCAATACTATCCCGACTACTACTACTTCTGATACTACTACTACTGGTACTACTACTAGCACTACCAGGCCTAATACTCCTACAATAACTATCATTACTACTACTGCTACCACTACTCTTACAACCACTACAATTACTACTGCTACTTTTATTATTATTACTACTACTGCTGCTGCTCCTAATACTACTATTACGGCTACTACTACTACTACCACTATTACTACTCTGACAACTACTATTACAATGCTACAACTCCTACCACTCCTACTACTACTTGTACTACTACTACTACTTCTACTCCAGCTACTCCAACTACTGTTACTACTACAACTACTCCTAATACGCCAGCTACTACTAGTAGTACTACTGCTACAACCACTACTACTGCCACTACTGCTCCTACTACTACTACTCTTGCTACTATTGCTACTACTGCTGCAGCTACTACTACTATTATTTCTACTGCAACTACTACAACTGTTACTACTATCACTACTACTAATCCTACTGCTACAACAACTGCTTCGGTTTCTATTGTTGCTACTACCGTTATTACGTCTAGTAATGCTACCGTGACTACTACTACTACTACTACTACTACTAATACTAATACTACTACTACTGCTACTACTACTAGCTCTACTACTCCTAATACTCCTAGTACAACTACCATTATTACTACTACTACTACCACTACACCTACTATCAGTACAATTACTGCTACTACTGTTATTATTACTACTACTACTGCTACTACTATTAGGACAACAACTACTACTACTACCATTACGGCTATTACTACTGCTGCTATTACTACTACTGCTGCTGCTATTACAACTTTTGCTACTGCTACTACTACTACTACTACTTCTACTATTACTCCTACTACTACTTCTACTATAACTACTGTTACTACTACTACTACTACAACTTCTAGTACGACCCTACTATTACTCCTACTCCTACTACTGCTACTTTTATTACTGCTACTGCTGCTATTACTACTGCGGCGCCTATTTCTACTACAACTACTATTTCCCCTCCTACTACTACTACTACTAATACTATTACCACTTCTACTACTACCTCTACTATGACTACTACAACTACTACTTGTATAGCTGCTACTACTACTACTACTAATTCTACTACTAGTAGTACTACAACTACTAGTACTACTACTACTACTACTACTACTCCTCCTACTACGACTGCTGCTCCTAATACTCATACTACAACTACTTCTACTATTTCAACTACTACTCCTATTACTACTACTATTATGATTACCACAACTACTACAACTACAAGTACTGCTACTACTGCTTCTGCTCCTACTATTGCTCCTACAACTACTACAACAACTACTACTACTACTGATACTACTAGCACTACAACTATGACAACTCCTTCTACTATGACTACTACTCGTACTACTACTACTACTACTATTCCTACTACTACTAATACTACTACTACTACTACTCCTACTGCTACTGCTACTACTCCTACTGCAACTACTACTACTCCTTATACAACTACAACTACTATTGCTAGTACTTCTACTACAACAACTACTACTATTACTACAACTATGATGACCACTACTTCTACTCCTCCTACTGCCACAACTACTACTACTACTTCTGCTACAACTATTACTACTACTACCACTACTCCTACTCTAACTCATATTCCTAATACTACAGCTACCCCAAGTGCTGCTACTACTGCTACTCCTACTCGAACTCCTGCTACTACTGCTACTCCTACTCGAACTCCTACTCCTACTCCAACTACTACACGAATGCCTACTCCTACAACCACTATTCCTACTTCTACTACTACTCCTACTTCTACTAATACAACAACTACAACTATGACTTTTACTAGAACAACAACAACTACTACCAATAGTACTCCTCCCCCTACTGCCACAGCTACTACCACTACTACTACTACTACTACTACTCCCGCTACTACATAACTGCTACTACTGCTACTACTACTACGACTACTACTACTACTACTACTACTACAACAACAACAAGAACAACAACTACAACTACTAGTACTACTACTACTTCTACAAATACTACTACTACTAATACTACTACCATGACAACTGCAAAAACAACAACAACAACAACTTCTGCCAGTACTATGCTGCTGATGTTACTACTAATGCAACTACTACTACTAATACTAGTACAACTACTACTTCTACAACAACTACTACTACTAATGCTACTACTATAACTACTACAAATACAACAACAACAACAACTACCATTACTGCTTCTGCCAATACTTCGCTACGGATGCTGCTACTAATGCAACTACTACTACTACCACTAGTACTACTACTACAACAACAACAACTACTACTGCTACTACTACAACTACAACATATGCTACTTTTACGACTACAACTACTAATACAACTACTACTACAAAAGTTACAACTACTACTATTACTCTTTTTACTTCAACTACAACTACTAATTTTACTACTACTACAACTACAACACCTTCAACTACTACTACTACTGCTGCTGCTGCTACTACTACTATTACTACTACTAATACTACTACTACTCCTACGACTACTACAACTACTGCTACTACTACTACTTCTACTAATACTACAACTAATACTACTCCTACTACTACTCTACCACTTCTAATAACACTACTACTAACTCTACTTTTACTACTACCACCACCACCACTACTACTACTCCAACTACTACTATGCCTACTATTACTACTAATACTACTAATAATACTACTGCTACTACTTCTACTACTACTACTGCTAGTACTATCCTAGTACTACAACTACTACTACTATTACTATTACTAATACCACTACTACTGCTGGTACTACTACTACTGCTACTTCTTCTTCTACTACTGCTACTAATGTTGCTACTGCAACTACTTTTACTACCACAGCTGCAACTACTACTACTCTTACTACTACTACTACTACCACCACCACTTCTGCTACTACTGCTACTACTACTACTAGTACTACTACTTCGGCTACTACTGCTACAAATGTTGCTACTGCAACTACTTCTACTACCACTGCTACTACAACTACTATTACTACTTCTACAACTTCAACTACTATTCCAACTACTACTACTACTACTGCTGCCACTACTTCTCCTAACACTACTAGTACTACTAGTGTAATTACTCAAACTTCTCCTATTGCCATTGCCACTATGACTACGGTTACTGCTACTAGTACTTCTACTGCTACTATTGCTGCCACTACAGCTGCTGCTACTTCTACTATTGCTATGGCTACTACTTCAACTGCTATTACTACAACTGCTACCGCTACTTGTTCTACTGTTGCTACTGCTACTACTACTACTACTTTTACAACTGCTATTGCTGCTACAATGGTTACTGCTACTACTACAGCCACCGCTATTACTACTACTACTATTGCTCCTACTACTACCACTTCTCCTACTACTGCTACTTCTACTCCAACAACAACTATTATTACAACTATTATGGCTTTTGCTGCTCTAACTACTACTGCCACTTCTCCTACTACTGCTACTTCTACTCCAACAACAACTATTATTACAACTATTATGGCTTTTGCTGCTTTAACTACTACCACCACCACAACTACTACTAATATTATTGCTGCTGCTACTACTATCACCACTACTACTAATATTATTGCTGCTACTACTACTATCACTACAACTACTACACAACAATAACTATTACTACAATTACTAGAAGTACTACTACCACTGTAGCTACTGCTGCTACAACAACTATTACTATGACTTCTGCTGCTGCTGCAACTACTACAACTACCACTACTACTACAACGACTGCTACTACAGCTACTGCTACTTTTACCACTACTACTTGAACAATTACTACTACTACTGTTACTACTACTATTACTACTACGACAACAACTGTGGCTACTACTACTACTACTACTACTACTACCAGTGCTACTACTAGTACTACTGCTGCTACTACTACTACTACTACTACTACTACTACTACTACTGCTGCTGCTGCTGCTGCTACTGCTAGTACTGCTTCTGTTACGACTACTACTACTACTACTACTACTATTGAGGCTACTACTACAACTACTACTAGTACTACTACTCCCCTTGCAACTACTACTCCTACTACTTCTACTACTATCACAACTATAACTAATACTACCGCTACTCCTGCTACTGCTATAACTATTACTTCTACCACTGCTACTACTGCTCCTATGACTATTGCTACTACAACTACCACTACGACGGCTACAGCTACTGCTGCAACTACTACTACTATTGCTGCAGCTACTATAATTACTACTACTACTACTACTACTATTGCTGCAGCTACAATAATTACTACTACTACTACTACTGCTACATTACAACTACAACTACTACAATTAGAATTACTACTACTCCTACAACAATAGCTATTAGTACTACCAATACTACTACTACTCCTACTACCACTATTGCTTCTCCTACAACTACTATTACTACTACTAATACAATCCCTACTACCACAACAACAACTAGTACTACTACTACTGCTACTACTGCAACTAATGCTGCTACTAATACTACTTCTACTACCACTGCTACTACTACTACTCTACTACTATTGCTACTACTAATACAACAACAACTACTACTACTACTACTAATACTACTACTACTGTTGCTATTACGACTGCTACCACTGTTGTTGCTACTACTCCTACTACTACTACTATTGCTACTGCTACTACAACAACAACAACAACAACAACAACAACAACAACAATAACAACAACAACTACTACGACTACTACTACTCCTGCTACTACTACTACGACTGCTGCTACTACTAATACTATGACTACTACTACTACTACTTGTACCACTGCTACTTTGACTACAAGTACTCCTGCTACTACTACTACTATGACTACTACAACTACTGTTGCTACTACTACTACCGCGATGACAACAACTCCTGCTAGTATAACTACTATGACTACTACTGCAACTACGACTACACTATTACTTCTACTGCTTCACTACAACAACAATAACTACTACTAGAATTGCTACTACTCCTATAACCGATGCTATTAGTAATATTAATACTACTACTACGCCTACTACCACTACTACTACTCCTACTACTACTATTAATACTAGTAATACAACAACAGTCACAACGACTACTACTACTAGGCCTACTGCTACAACTACTGCTAATTTTGCTACTACAACTATTAGTACTACTACTACTACTAAAATTACTACTACTAGTAGTACTCCTAGTACTCCTTCTAAACTACTACTATTACTACTAGTACTACTACAACACCTTCAACTACTACTACTCCTCCTACTACTACTACTATTACGACTACTAATACTACTACTACTCCTATAACTTCTACAACTACTCTTACTACTACTAGTACTCCTACTGCAACTACAACAAATTCTCCAACTACAACTACTAATACAGTAACTAATACTACTTCAACTACTACTTTACTACTTGTAATACCACTACTACTAATTCTACTATCACTGCTACTACTGCTACTCCTACTATTACTACAACTACTACTGCAACTACTACTACTTCTACAATAACAACTACTACTCCTACTACTACTGCTGCTGCTGCTATGACTACTTCTCCTAATACTACTAGTACTACTGCTACAAGTACTACAACTTCTCCTACTGCCACCACTACTACGACTACTGCTACTGCTGCTACTATTTCTACTACTACTGCTGCTACTTCTGCTATTGCTAAAACTTCTATTTCTCTTACAATGCCACAAATACTTCTACTACAATAATAACTGTTGCTATTGTTGCTATGTCAACTACTTTTACTACAACTTCTATAGCTACTTATACCACTGCTGCAACTACTACTACATTGCTACTAGTACTATTACTGCTACAATAGGTACTACTACTATGGCCACCGCTATTACTACTACTACTACTACTCCAATGACTGCTACTTCTACTCCTACAACAACTACTACTACTACTGTAATGACTTCTGCTACTATTACTACTACTACTACTACTCCCATAACTACTACTAATATTATTGCTACTACTACTACTATGACTACTTCTACTAATATCACTACTGCAACAACAACAACAACAATTACTACTACTAGCAGTAGTACTACTGCTACTGCTGTTGCGGATGCTACAACAACTTCTACTACTATGACTTCTGCTGCTGCTATAACAACTACTCTACTACTAATGCTACTACTGCTGCTGCTACTTCTACTACTACTGCTACTTGTGCAGCTACTACTACTGCTTGAACAACTACTACTATTACTATTATAATAACTACTGCTACTACTACAACTACTGAGCCTACTACTACTACTACTGCTGCTGCTACTACTACTACTGCTACTGCTACTACTGTTACTATTACTACAACAACAACAACTACTACTACTAGTACTACTATTACTACTACTCCCCCTCCTCCTCCTCCTCCTCCTCCTACTACTACTACTACTACTACTTCTACTACAACCACTACTAGAACTATTACTACTACTACAACAATTACTTATACCACAATAACTACTCCTCCTAAGGCTATTGCTACTACTACAACAACTCCTACTCTTTATCCTACTACTACTATTGTTGCTGCTACTACTGCTGTTTCTACAACTGCTACTATTTCTACCACTACTACTAGTTCTACCACTACTACAACTACTATTGCTACTCTTACTACTACCACTACTGCTACTACAATTAATGTTGTTGCTAATGCTGCCAATATTACTACTTCTACTACGTCTTCTCCTACTAGTACTACTTCAGCTACTACTACTACTACTATTATTACTACTGCTGTTGCTGTTGCTGCGGTTACAACTACTACTACTAAACAACTTCTATTACAGCTGTTGCGACTGCTACTATAGTTGTTGCTGCTACTCGTACTCCTCCACCACCTCCTCCTCCTCCTACTACTACTACTAATACTACTATTACTACTACTACTACTACTACTACTACTACTACTACTACTACTACTCCCTGCTGCTGCTGCTACTACTACTACTACTACTACTACTACTACTACTACTACTTCTATTGCTAACACTACTACTACTGTTATGAATACTACTACTACTACTTCTACTGCTACATAGAAAATGTGACTACTACTACAAGAATTACTACTACTAATACTGTTGCTGCTACTACTACTACTACAACTACGGCTGATGCTACTACTACTGCTTCTACGACTACTACTATTTCTACTATAACTACTACTACTTCTACTACTACTACTACTGCTACTGCTACAACAACTAATGTTATTGCTACTGTTGCTAATACTGCTACTACTACAA
>RXID01021950.1:150000-218861 GCA_005019695.1 Trichopus zeylanicus subsp. travancoricus
TGCTACTGCTACTACTACTACTGCTACTACTACTGTTGCTGCTGCTACTACTAATACTATGACTACTACTACTACTACTACTGCTACTACCGCTACTGTGACTACAACAACTCTTGCTACTACTTCTACAACTAGTACTCCAACTAGTACTACAACTACTACTACTAACACTAATGCTACTACTTCTACCACTACCGCTACTAGAACTAATGCTACTGTTACTCCTACTGCTACAACTATTGCTTAAACTACTGCTACTACTGCTCATACGGCTACTGCTACTATAACAACAACTACTACTGCTGATGCTAATGCTGCAACTACTACTGCAACTACTTCTACTACTGCTATTACTATTGCTACTACTTCTACCACTGCTTCTGCTACAGCTACAACAACAACTACTACTTCTACTAATACTACTACTTTAGTACTACTAATGCTTGGACTACTAATACTACTTCTACTACTACTACTACTACTACTACTACTACTACTACTACTACTACTGCTACTGCTACTACTTTCGCAACTTTTGTTGCTACTACCACTGCTTCTGCTACTACTACTACTTCTACTACTACTGTTATGACAACTACTACAGCTACTACTACGGCCACTACTGCTGCTACTACTACAACCCTTACAACAACAGCTTCTCCTGCTACTACTACTATTACTACTACTACTTATACTATCATTACTATTACTAATACTGCTACTACCTCTAGCAATGCTACAACTACTACTACTGCTATTGTTGCAAATGCTACTATAACAGTTCTACTACTACTATACCTGCTTCTACTGTTGTGGCTATGACTACTACTACTACTACTGCAGCAGCTGCTGCTACTACTACTGCTACTACTACTTCTACTACTAGTATTACTACTATTGCTACTATTGCTACTACTAGTACTACGACTAGTGCTACTGATTCAACTACAACTTATAGTAGAACTACAGCTACCACTTTTGCTACTACAACAATAATAACTACTACTAGTACCACTACTATTGTTACTACTACTACAATTACTACTACTACTGCCAATACTACTACAACCACTAATAATGCTGGAACTGTTGCTGCAACTACTACTACTACAACTGCTGCTACTACTACTATTATTACTGCTACAACTTCAACTACCTCTACTTCTTCTACCACCAATGCTACTACCACTGGAACAACTGCCACTACTACTTCTACTATTATTGCTGCTACTACTACTGTGAGCACTGCTACTGCTACTACTTCAGGTACAACATCTTCTACTACAACTACTACTACTACTAATACTATTACTACTACTACAGCTAGTACAACTTTTGCTACTAATAATGCTACAGCTGCTACTACTACTGTGGGTATAGTTACTACTACTGCTACTACAACTTCTACTACGACTACTATTGCTAGAACTAGTACTGCAACAATGACAACAATAACTATTCCTACTGTTGTTGTTGTTGCTGCTGCTACTACTGCTACATCTCCTACTGCTTAAACTACTGCTATTACTGCTACTGCAACTATACTACTACTGCTTCTACAACTACCCTTGCTACTACTACTATTACTACAGCAACTACTGCTACTACTACTACAACTATAACCACTACAACAACCACTACAACCACTACTTTTCAAATAATAACAAGTACTACTATCTCTCCTACTACTACTATAACTACTACAACTACTACATTGCTACTACTACTACAACCACCACTACTCCTTCTACTACTGCTGCTAGTATCGCTATAACTACTTCTACTACTACTACTGCAACTATTGCTGCTACTTGCGACTACTACTACAACTTACTTCCTACTTCCTACTACTATTACTACCCCAAAACGAATTTCTAATAACTCCTACAAACAACTGCTATTATAACTACAACTACCCCTACTACACTCCACTTACTACTTCCATCGCTACTACGAACTTACACTACGTCTACTCCCATACTTCCTACTACTTACTTAATTTCTACTACTGCTATCTATTACAATTACCACTCTAAACAACTCCTATATTACTACTACTACGCCCCTACTACTACTACTACAACTAGTACTATTGCTCCCTACGTTTCTAATGCTACTACTCACGCGTACAGACATGCCGACCACCTACGACGACCAGACACGCCTACGAGACGACCACCATAACGACTACCAAAAACTACTAAATCACTAAAATACTAATACTAGTACTACTACTTGTACTACCACAACATCAACAACAACAAATACAACAACAACTACTACTTCTATGACTGCTACTACAACTACTGAATCCATTACTTCTACTACTACTACTATTCCAACAACAACTATTACTATGACTACTACTACTACTACTACTACTACTACTGCTGCTGCTGCTGCTGCTGCTACTATGATTTCTACTACTACTGCTATTACTACTACTACTACTATTTCTAATACTGCTACAACTCCTATTACTACTACTACAACTACTGCAACCACAACTCCTATTGCTACTATAACTACTACAACTACTACTACCACGGTGACTACTACGACTACTACTACCGCTACTACTGTTGCCACTATGACTAAAACTCCAATTGCTATGACAATCACTCCTAATACTACTACTACTGCTACCGCTTCTACTTCTAATACTACTACTATTGTTGCTACTACTTGTGCTATTACTACTACTCCTAGAACTAAGACTACGACTCCTACTGTTACTACTACAACTACCATAACTACGACTTCTAATACTACTACTACTACTACTACTACTACTACTACTACTGCTGCTACAACTACCACAACTACTACTACTACGATTATTGCTAGTACTACTAAAACTACTACAACTACTACAACCATAACTACTACTACTGCTGCTACTACACCCACTACCTCTACTACGATTACTACTACTATAGTTACTTCCGCTACTACTGCTACTACTACTACCACTACTACTACTAGTACTACTACAACTACCAATACAATAACAACAACTACTACTACAAGTTCTACTACTACTTCTACTACTACTACTGCTACTTCTACTACTACAACTACGGCTACTACTTCTACTACTCCTACAAATACTGCTACTGCTACTACTGTTACTTGTACTACTGCTACCACTACTGCTTCTATTGCTACTTCGACTATTACTACTACTACTGCTGCTACTACTCCTACTATAACTACAACTACTATTACTCATACTACTACTCCTACCACTACTGCTACTACTGCTACTACTGCTACTCGTACTTCTGCTACTCCTGCGACTACCACAACTTCAATAAGAATAACTAGTACTATTATTACTACCACTACTACTACTCCTACTACTATAGCTACTATTGCTACTCAAACTACTAATACTACTATTATTACTACTATTACTACAACAACTACTACTACTATGACTACTACTACTACTACTACTACTACTACTACTACTACTACTACTACTACTACTACTACTACTACTACTACTACTAATATTTCTACTACGACTGCTATTACAACTACTACTACAATAACAATATCAACTGCTAGTACAACTCCTTGCTACGTATAATACTCCTACTGCTGCCACTACTTCTAATACTACTACTACTATGTCTACTATAGCTACTATTACTAGTACTAGTACTACAACTCCTACTACTACTGCTGATACTACTGCTACTACCACTAGTTTTAAAACTACTACTGCTGCTACTACCACTAGTTTTAAAACTACTACTACCACCACCACCACCACCACCACCACCACCACCACCACCACTACGACAACTACTACTACTATTACTACTAGAACTACCACTATCACTACCACTAGTACTACCACAACAACAATAACAACAACTACTACTACTACTCATATGATAACTACTATAACAACTACTACTGCTACTACTACTACTACTACTATTGCTACTAGTACTACTTCTCCTACAACAGCTACTACTGCTACTAATACTACAACTACTACTATTGCTTCTGCTCTTGCTACTACTACTCCAACTATTGCTTCTACTACTATAGTTACTATAACTACCATTACTGCCACTATTACTACTAACACTAGCACTACTATTACCACTACTACTGCTCTCGCTACCACTATTACTACTACAACTACAACTACCACTACTGTACTACTACCACTACTACTACTACAGCTACTATTACCACTATTACTTCTATTGCTGCTACTACTGCCACTACTACAACTACGGCCACAACTACTACAATTGCTGCTACTGACTACTACTTCTACTACTACTACTACTATTGCTGCTACTACTCCCACTACTACAGCTCCAACTACTACTGGTACCTCTATTACAACGACTATTGCTGCTGCTACTACTTATAGTTCTGCTGCTGCTACTACTACTCTACTTCTCCTACCTGTACTGTGACTACCACTACTGCTACTGCTACTACTATTGCTTCTACTAATACTACTACTACGACAACTACGACTACAGCTACTACTTTTGCTACTAATACTACTACTTCTACTAATACCACTATGACTACTACTACCACCGCTTCTACTAACACTACTACTACTATGGCTACCACAACTACAAATACTGGTACTCCTAGTACTACTTATGCAACTACTGCTACTGCAATTGCTACTACTACTATTACTACTACTGCTGCTACTACTACTACTTCTTCTAATACTACGATAACTATGACCACAATGACTACTACAACTACTACTACTGCTGCTGGTGCTGCTGCTACTACCTATACTACAACTTCTACTACATCTGCTACTATTGCTACTACTACTTCTGCTACTACTTTTACTTTTACTACTACTACTAATACAACTACTGCTGCTACTACATTTGCTACTACTGCTACTGCTACTACTAGAACTACTGCTACTACTACAACTACTACTTCTATCGCTACTACGGCTACTACTGCTACTGCTGCTACTATCGTGACTACCACTACTACAGCAACGACTACTACTATCACTACGACTGCTACTACTGCTACTACTACTTCTTCTTCTGGCACTACTACTAGTGCTACTACTGCTACTACTACTGCTATTACTACCATGACCACTATTACTATTTCTGCTGCAACTTCTACTTCTACTACAACTAGTCCTATTACCACTACTACAACTACAACAAGTTCTCCTACTGCTACAACTAGTACTACTACTACTAATGATACTACTTTTGCTACGGATATTACTATTATTGCTACTGTTGCTGCTACTGCCACTACAACTACTACTACTGCCGCAACAACTACTACTATTACAGTAACTGCTTCTGCTACTGCTTCTCCTACTACTATTACTACCACTACTACTACTACTACAACAACAACAACAACTACTACTACTACTACAACTACTACAACCACCACCACTCCTACAACAACAATAACTACTACTACTACTGCTACTACAACTATTGTGGTTCCTACTACTCAACTTCTCGTACTACTACTACTATTGCTACTACTACTGCTACTGCTACTATTGCTTCTACTACTGCTACTACTACCATTGCTACTGCTACTACTGCTGCTGCTACAGTTACTACTACTACTACTAATAGTTCTACTACTATTACTAATACTGCTACTACAACTACAACTGCAATTACTACCCCTGCTTCTACTAGCACCACCGCTGCTACTACTATTACTACTATTACTACCACTACTTCTACTGCTAATTCTACTGCCACTACTACTACTACCACCACTACCACCAATTCTACTGCAACTACAACTTCTGCTACTACTACTACTAGTACAAATACTTCTACTACTTCGCCGACGACCATACTACTGCTGCTACTTCTACAGTAAGTACTACCGTTACAGTTACTACTACTACAGCTATTACAGCTACTGTTGCCACTTGTACAAATATAATTACAACTACTACTTTTTTGCTACTGGCTACTACTTCTCCTACTACTACTACTTTTACTACTCCTACTACTACAGCTACAACTACTATTGCTCCACTACAACTACTAATACTACTATTACTACTAACAATACTACTAGTACTGCTATCGCTGTTACTAATATTACTACTACAACTACTACTGCCACTAATAGTACTACTTCTACTAATACCCCTATTACTACTGCTACCACTGCTACTACCACCACCACTACTACTACTACTACGGCTACCACTACTACAAATACTACTACTTCAAGTACTACATCTCCAACTATTGCTGCTGCTACTACTACTACTACTCCTGCTACTAATGATGCTGCTACTACTATTACTACTGTTACTACTGCTGCTGCTGCTACAACTACTACAACTACTACTAGTATTACAACTACGACTACTACTACAACTACAACAGCTACTACTACTACTGTTGCTGCTGCTACAATAAGTACTACTACTACTACTACAACTAATACTACTGCTGCTGCTACTACTTATACTACAACTTATACTACATCTGCTACCACTGCTACAATAACAACAACAACTACTACTACTCCTACTACTTCTATTACTACTCGTACTACTACTACCACTACTGCTGCTGCTCTTTCTACTACTTCTACTTCTACTACTAGTACTACTACTACTACTACTCCAACTGCTACTACTCCTTCTTATACCACTACAACTAGTATTGCTACTACTTTTACTACTAGTAGTAATATAACTACTACCGCTACTACTTCTACCTACTACACTACAACTACTACTCCAACTACTTCTACTCTTCCTACTATCACTGCTACTGACTGTTACTACTACTACCACTACTACTACTCCTACTACTAATACTAGTACTACTGATGACGTTACTACTCCGACTTGAAGTTGTAATCCTACTAGTACAACTACTCCTTCTCCTGCTACTACTACTACTCCTACTCAAATGCCTACTCCTACTACTACTATGACTACTACTGCAACTACAGTAACTACTACCAATACTACTCCTCCACCAAGTACCATTGCTATTACTATTACTACTACAACAACAACTACTACTACTACTATAACTAATACTACTGTTGTTGCTGCTACTACTACTACTACTACTTCTACAACCACTACTACTACTACTACTACTACTACTACTACTACTACTACTACTACTACT
Source organism: Trichopus zeylanicus subsp. travancoricus (assembly GCA_005019695.1). Classification (NCBI taxonomy): domain Eukaryota; kingdom Viridiplantae; phylum Streptophyta; class Magnoliopsida; order Dioscoreales; family Dioscoreaceae; genus Trichopus; species Trichopus zeylanicus. The sequence goes on from RXID01021950.1 coordinate 157,164, forward strand.
ACTACTACTAATACTACTTCTACAACAACTACTGCTACTAATACTACTACTATGACTACTGCAAATACAACAACTACGACTACTATTGCCAATACCATGCTATTGATGCTGCTACTAACGCAACTGTTACTACTATTACTAGTACTTGAACTACTACTACTACTACTACTGCCACTACTACTACTACTTCTGCAACTTTTACTACTACAACTATTAGTACTACCACTACTACTACTAAAATTACAACTACTACTAGTACTCCTAGTACTCCTACTACAACTACTACTATTATAACTACTACTACTACAACACCTTCAACTGCTGCTACTACTACTACTCCTACTACTACTATAAATACTACTCCTACTTCTGCTACTCCTACTACTACTACTATTACTATTACAAGTACTAGAACACCTTAAACTACTACTACTAACACTATTCCTACTACTACTATTACTACTACTAATACTACTACTACCCCTACGACTACTACTACTACTGCTACTACTACTTCTACTACTACTGCTACTTCTACTATTAGAATTACTAGTACTACAACTACTACTAAAATTACTACTAGCACTAGTACTCCTAGTACTCCTTCTAAACTACAACTATTACTACTACTACTACTACTACAACACCTTCAACTACTACTACTACTACTCCTCCTACTACTACTATTACGACTACGAATACTGCTACTATACCTATGACTACAAGAATTACTCTTACTACTACTACTATTACTACTCCTACTGTAATTACTACAAATTCTCAAACTACAACTACTAATGCTGCAACTAATACTACTCCTACTACTACCACTACTTGTAACACTACTACTTTTACAACTACTGCTTCAACAACAACTACTACTTTTGCTGCTACTACTACTACTGCTGCTGCTGCTGCTGCTGCTACTTTTGCTACTACCACTACTTCCAAAACTAGTTTTAAAACTACAATTGCTACGATAACTACACCTACTACTACAACTCCTACTACTAGTACTACTTTACTACTCCTCCTCCTACTACTATTACTACCGCTACCACTAGAACTACTACTACTACTATAACAATTGCAACTACTACTACCACTACTACTACCCCAACTACTACTATTACTACTATGACTACTATTATTACTATTACTACTACTACTACTACTACTACTACTACTATTACTAATCATAGGACAACTACCACGAGAACAACTACTATTACCAGCACTACTTCCACCACAACTACTACTACCACTACTTCTCCCCCTACTACTACTACTTCTACCACTACTGCTACTACTACAACTACTACTGCTATTTCTACTGCTGCTGCTACTACTAGTACTACTTCTTCTCCTACAAAAACTACTGATGCTACTAATACTATAACTACTACTCTTTTTACTACTACTGCTACAACAGCTGCTGCTACTGCTTCTACTATAATAGCTTCTGCTACTACATCTGCTACTACTTCCATTACTACCACTATTACTACTACCACTAGTACTACTATTACCGCTATTACTACATCCACTACAATAACTACCACTATTGCACTACCCCTACTACTATGACCACTACTACTACTGTTACTGCTTCTATTACTACTATGATTGCCATTACTGCTACTACTGCCATTACTACAACTACTAGCACTATAACTACTGTTGCTGCTACTAACTACTACTTCTCCTACTACTACTGCTACTGCTACTACTACTTCAATTACTACAGCTACAACTACTAGTGCTACCAAAATTACTACCACTTCTTCTGCTGCTGCTCTTACTACTACTATTGTTGCTGCTACTACTCTACTTATCCTATGTCTACTGCTACTACTACGACTACTACTGCTACTACAAATGTTGCTACTAATACTACTACTACAACTACTATGAATACTGCTACTACGTTTGCTACTAATACTACTACTTCTACTAATACCACTACTGCTGCTACTCCTATTACTATTTTTGCAACTATTGTTACTACTACTACTACTACAACTACGTCTACTGCCGCTGCTACAACTACTACCACTACTATTACTACAAGAACTACTACTACTACTACTGTGGTTGATACTACTGCTACTACTACTACTACTGTGGTTGATACTACTGCTACTACTTCTACTACAATCACAACTACGAAAATAATGTCTACTACTACAACAACTACTACTAGTACTAGTACTACTACTGCTACTACCTATACTACTACTTCTACTACATCTGCTACTACTACTATTACTACTTCTGCTACTAGTACAATTACTACTACACCTGCTACTACTACTTTTACTATTATTACAACAACAACTACTGCTACTGCTACTTTTGCTACTACTGCTGCTTCTACTTCTCCTGTAACTACTATTGCTACCGTTACTACTACTATTTCTAATAGTGCTACTGCTACCACTTCTATGACTACTTTTACTACTACAACTGTTGCAGCTACTTACTATTACTTCTCCTACGAATACTACTACTGTTGCTGCTTCTACTACTATGGCTACAACTACTATTGCTACCAATATAACTACTACTGCTGCTGCTACTCCTACTACTCCTACTGATGTTGCTGCTACTACTCAACTTCTCGTACCTCTACTGCTACTACTACTACTACTTATACTACTATTGCTGCTACTAATAATACTACTACAACTACTACTGCTGCTAATAACATTACTTCTACTAATACCACTACTACTACTACCACCACTACTACTACTATGGGTACCACTACTACAAATACTGCTACTCCAAGTACTACATTTGCAACTACTACTGCAACTATTCCTACTACTACTACTATTACTTCAGCTAGTTATGCTGCTACTACTGCTACTATTACTGCTACTACTACTGCTGCTGCTGTTACTACTGCTGCACCTACTACTACTACTACTACAACAACAACATCAACTACAACAACTACTACAACTACTACAATTACTACTACAGATGATGTTGCTGCTCCAATTGCTACGACTACTCGTAATACTGATGCTGCTGCTACTAATACTACTACTTTTACTACATCTGCTACAATTGCTACCACAACGACTATTACTATTACTATTACTACTATTGCTAGTACTAGTAGTGCTGCAACTACAACAACTACTACTACAACAACTACAACTACTACTACTACAACTTCAACTTCTACTACAACGAAAATGACAATGACTACTACTACTACAACTAGTACAACAACGACAACTACTACTACTACTACCATTCCTTCTACTACTACTTCTACTGCTACTGCTACTACACCTACTACTATTGTTTCTACTATTACTACTACTACTACTACTACTGGTCCTACTACTACTACTACTCCCACTAACATTATTTCTCTACTACTACTTATACTACTTCCACTGCTACTACAATAACTATAACTACTTCTACAACTGGTGCTACTACTTCTACTGCTACTTTACTACTACTGCTACTACTTATACTGATACTTCTAGTACTACTTTGGCTACTACTACTACAGCTTCTACTACTACTTCACATCCTACTAGTGCTATTGCAACTTCCACTACTACTACTACGACTGCTACTACTACTACTGCTACCACTACTACTACAACTAGTACTATATCTACTACTACTACTGCTACTACTAATACTACTTCTCCTACTACTACTACTTTTGCTACTACTACTGCTGCAAAGACTGCTACTACTAGTACTAATACTAATGCTGCTGCTACTATCACTGCTACTACTACTACTACTAATATTGCTTCTACTTTTACTACTACTACAACAACGAATTCCATAGCAACTACCATTTCTACTACTACTACTACCGCCACTACTATTACTACTACTACTAACACTATTACTGCTACTACTACAACTACTACTACTTTTACTACTCCTCCTACTAGTACTCTTGCTACTACTTCTACTGCTCGATCTGCCACAACTACTACTACTCCAATTGCAAATACTACAACTGCAACAAGTTCTTTTACTGCAACTACTAGTACTACTATGCTAATACTACTATAATTAATGCTACTACTACTGCTATAGCTACTACTACAACAACTACTGCTGCTATTATTGATACTACTACTACTACTGCCACTATAACAGCTACTACTACAACTAGTACCACTACAGTTGCTGCTGCTGCCACTTCTCCTCCTACTACTACTACTACAACTACAACGACTACTGATACGACTACTACTACTCCTCCTCCTCCTCCTCCTCCTACTACTACTACAACTACTAGTACTATCACCACTACCACTGCTGCTACCACTAATGCTTTTAATGCTACATCTGCTATTGCTGCTATGACTACTACTACTACTGCAACTATTACTACTACCGCAACTACTATTATTACTAGTACTACTACTTATGCTACTATTGCTCCTACTACTATTATTACTACTACTACAACTACTGCTACTGCTACTACTACTACTACTTCTACGACTGCTACTAGGACTACTAATTACTACTGCCATTGCTACTACTACTATACTACTACAACAACTACTACCAATACAATAACTACTACTATAACTATGACAACAATAAGAACAACAATAACTACTACTACAATTACTACTACTATTACTACTACTACTACTACAGCTACTATTGCTATTGCTACTGCGGCTACTATGACTACTACTACTACTATTACAATAACTAATACTACTACTATTACGACTGCTACTGCTACTATGAGTACTACTATGACAACTGCTACTACTACTACCACTGCTGTTGCGGCTACTACTACTACTGCTACTATTAGTACCACCAGTACTATGGCTACTATAACTACTACTACTACTAATACTATTGCAACTATTACTTCTGCTACTACTACTGCGACTAGTAGTGCAACTATGAATACTATTACTACTAGTACAACTACTTCTACTACTATAACAATCATGATAACTACTACCACTACTACTACTACAACTATTGTTGCGACCACTACTGCTAGTATTACTTCTCCAAGCACTACTACTCCAGCTACTACTACCACAGCTACTACTTCATAACCTGCTACAATTGCTACTACTACAATAAGTACTACTGCCGCTACTGCTGCCACTACGATTACAGCTACTACTTCTACTACCACTACTGCTGCAACTACTACTACTACTACTACTACTACTACTACTACTACTACTACTACTACTACTACTACTACTACTATGTCTGCTACTACTTCTACTACTATGACATCAACTACTACTACTACTACTATTACTACCCCTGCAACTGCTACTACTAGTACTAATACTACCACTGCTCCCAATACAATTGCAACTACAACTACTATTACCACTGCTATTACTACACCTATAATTACTACTACTACTACTACTACTACTACTACTACTACTACTACTACTACTACTACTACTGCGACCACTACAGCTTCTACTACTATAATTTCTGTCACTACTACTAGTTTGGCTACTGCGACTGCTACTTCTACTACATCTACTATCTCTACTACTACCACTACTACTACTGCTACTACTACTACAACCACTACTACTACTACTATAATAACTGCTCCTATAATTGCCATTACTACTGCAGCTACTACTACTACTACTACTACTTCTACTACTGCTATAACTTCAACTGCTACAACTACTACTACTACTATACCTACTGCTATTGACACTACCACTAATACTACTACAAATACTACTGCTTTACTATAAGTACAACAACAACTACTACTACTACTACAACTGCCATGGCTTCTGCTTGTAGTAGTAGTAGTAGTAGTAGTAATTATAGTAGTGTAGTAGTAGTAGTAGTAGTAGTATGAGTAGTAATAGTAGTAGGAGTAATTATAGAAGTTGTGGTTGTAGTAGTTGAAGCAGCAGCAGCAGTAGTAGTAATAGTAGTAGTACAAGTAGTAGTAATAGTAGTAGTACTAGTAGTAGCACTTGTAGCAGTAGTAGTAATAGTAGTTGAAGTGCTAGTTGGAGTTGCAGTAGTAGTAGGTGTAGTAGTAGGAGTAGAAGTAGAAGTGGTAGTAGTAGCAGTAGTAATAGAGGTTGCAGTTATAGTAGTAGCAGCAGCAATTGCAGCAGCGATAATGGTTATAGTAATAGTAGTAGTACGAATAGTAGAGGAAGTAGTAGTAGAAGTAGTAGAAGTAGTAGCAGTAATAGTAGTAGTAGTAGTAGGAGGAGTAGTAGTGGTAGTTGTTATAGAAGTTGTAGTAGTAATAGTGGTAGTTATAGTATTAGTAATAATAGTAGTTGTAGGAGTAGTAGTAATAGTAGTAGTAGTGGTGTTGGCAGTAATTATAGTAGTAGTAGTAATAATAATAATAATAATTGTAGTAGTAGTAGTAGCAGTAGTTGTAGCAGTATTAGTGGTATTTGTAGTATTTGTAGTAGTAGTAGCAGTTGAGTAGTAGTAATAGTAGTAAAAGTAGTATCAATAGTATTAGTAGTAGTTGTAATAGTCATAGTTGTAGTAGTAATTGTAGTACTAGTAGTAGTATTACTAGTACAAGTGGTAGTAGAAGTAGTAGCAGCAATAGTAGTAGTAGTATTAGTTGTTGTTGTGGTAGTAGTAGCAGTAGTAGTTGCAGTAGCAGCAATAGCAGTAGCAGTAGCACTAGTAGTAGTAGCAGAAGAAGTTATTATTGTTGTCATAATAGCAGTAGTAGTGACACCCATAGTAGTAGTAGTAGTGGTCATTATAGTAGAAGTAGTGGTATTTGTTGCAAGTGCAGCAACAGTAGTAGTAGTTGTAAGAGCAGTAGGAGTAGTTGTAGTAGTAGTAGCAGTAGTAGTAGTAGCAATTGCAACAACTATAGTTGTAGTAGCACTAGTAATAGCGGCAATTGCAGCAAAAGTAGTAGTGTTGTAGTAGTAACAGTAGTTGCTGTAGTAGTAGTTGTTGTAGTAGAAGTAGTAGTAGTAGTCGTTATTGTAGTTCTAATTATAGTAGTGGTAGAAATAGTAGCAGTAGAAGTAGCCATAGTAGCGACAGTTGTAGTAGGAGTTGTTGTAGAGGTCGAATCAAATGTAGTAGTAGTTGTTGTTGTTATGATTGTAGTAGTAATAGTAAGAATAGTAGTAGTTGTTGTAGTTGTAGTAGCAGTCATCATAGTGGTTGTAGTAGGAGTAGTAGTTTCAGTAGTTGTAGTGTTTGTAGGAGTAGCGATAGTTGTAGCGAAAGTAGTAGTAGTAGTAGTAGTAGTATTAGTAGTAGAAGTAGTAGTAGTAGTTGTTGTACCAGCAGTAGTTGTTGGCTGTAGTAGTTGTAGCAGTAGTAGTTGTTGTAGTAGTAGTAGTAGTGGTAGCAGTTGTAGCTGTAGTAGTAGCAGTATCATTATGAGTAGAAGTAGTAGTAGTAGTGGTAGCAGTAGTAGTAGTGGTAGCAGTAGTAGCAGTAGCGTAAGTAGTAGTGGTAGTTGTTGCAGTAGTAGTAGTAGCAGTAGTAACAAAAGTAGTAGTTGTAGTAGCAGTAGGTGTAGTAGTACTAGCAATAGCCGTAATAGTGGTTGCAATTGCAATGCTAGCAACAGAAGTAGTGGTAGATGTAGTTGTAGTTGTACTACTAGTTATTGTGGGAGTAGTTGTGGTAGTAGTAGTAGTTGTACTAGGTGTAGTAGTTGTAGTAGGAGCACCAGTAGTAGTAGTAGGAGGAGGAGTGGTAGTAGTAGTAGTTGCTGTAACAACATTAGTAGCCGTAGTAGGAGTAGTAGTACTAGTAGCAGTAGTAGTGGTATTAGTAGTGGTAGTAGCAGTAGTTGTAGTGGTAGTAGTAGTTGCAGTTATGGTTCTAGTTGTTGTAGTAGTAGCAGTAGTTGTAGTAATGGTGGTAGTAGTAGTCCTATTAGTAGTAGTAGCTGGAGTATTAGTAGTAGTAGTTGTTGTAGTTGTTGTTGTCATAGTAGAAGCAGCAGCAGCAGCCTCACCAATAGTAGTAGTAGCCGAAATAGTACTAGTAGTAGTAGTAGTAGCTATTGTTGTTGTTGTTGTTGTGGTATTTACAATAGTAGTACTAGTAGTTGCCTTAGAGGTAGTAGTGCAATAGTAGTTATTGTAATAGTCATAGTAGTAGTAGTAGCAGGCGTAGGAGTAGTAGTAGTAGTAGCAGCAGTTACGGTAGTAGGAGCAACACTAGTAGTAATAGTAGTAATATTAGAACTAGTGGTAGAAGTAATAATAGTAGTACTAGTAGTAGTTATAGTAATAGTACTAGTAGAAGTAGTAGTAGAAGTATTTGTCGGAGTAGTAGTTGTAGTAATAATAGTTGTACTAGTAGAGGTTGTAATAGTCATAGTAGTAGGAGAAGTAGTAGTAGTATTAGGAGTAGTTGTTGTAGTCGTAAGGGAAGTAGTAGTAGCAGTAGGAGTTATAGTGGGTGCAATAGGAGTAGTAGTATTGGTAGTAGCTGTAGAAGTAGTATTAGTAATACTAATAGTAGTAATTCTAGTAGTAGTTATTGTAGTAGTAGCGCAGTAATAGTAGTAGTAGTAGTAGTAGTAGTAGTAGTAGTAGTAGTAGTAGTAGTAGTAGTAGTAGTAGTAGTAGTAGTAGTAGTAGTAGTAGTAGTAGTAGTAGTAGTAGTAGTAGTAGTAGTGTAGTAGTTAGAGTAGTGGTAGTAGAAGAAGTTGTTGTAGTCGCAATAGTAGTGGTAGAAGTGGCAGTAGTAGTAGTAGTAATAGTAGTAATAGTAGTAGTAGTGGTCGTAGTAGTAGTTCGAGTAGCAGTAGCGACAATAGTACCATCATTCGTAGCAGTAGTAGAAGTTGTTATACTATTAATAGTAGTAGCTGCAGCAGATGTAGTACTGGTAGGAGAAGTCATCGTAGTAGTAGTAGCAGTAGCAACAGTAGCAACATCAGTAGTAGTAGTAGAAGCAGTGATAGCGATAGAAGTAGTAGTAATAGTAGTAGCAGTAAAAATCATAGTAGTAGTAGAAGCAGCAGCAGTTGTAGTAGCAGTAGTAGCAGCAGGAGTAGTAGTTGCAGTAGTAGAAGTAGTAGGATAAGTAGTAAGAGTAGTAGTAGTAGTAGTAGTAGTAGTAGTAGTAGTAGTACTAGTACTAGTAGTAGTTGTTGTATTAGACGTAGTAGAAGTAGAAGCAGTAGCAACAGCAGTAGTAGTACCAGTCATAGGATAGTAGTAGTAATAGTAGCATTTGTAGTAGAAGTAGCAGAAGTAGTTGTAGTAGTAGTAGGAGTAGTTGTAGTAGCAGTAGCAGAAGTAGTAGCTGTAATAGTAGCAGTAGTAGTAGTTGTAGTAGCTGCAACATTAATAGTAGCTGTAGTAGTAGCAGCAGTAGTAGTACTAGCAATAGTAGCCGTAGTAGCCATGGTGGTAATAGTACTATTAATAGCAGCAGTAGCAGCAGCGACAGTAGTAGTAGTTGTATTAGTAGCAGCTATCGCAGTAGTAGTTGTAGTAGCGGTAGGGGTAGTAGTAGCAATAGTAACAGAAGTAGTAGCAGAAGTAATTGCAGTAGTTGAAGTGGTAGCTATAGTAGTGGTAGTTGTAGTTGTATTAGCAGTAGCTGATGCAACAGTAGTAGAACTGGTAGAAGTAGTAGTTGTAGCAGTAGCAGGAGTAATAGTAGTATCGGTTCTTGTAGTGGTAGTAGTAGAAGTTATAGCAGCAGCTGCTGTAGTAGTTGTTGTAGGAGTAGCAGTAGTAGCCTCAGTAGTTGTAGTAGTTGTAGTAGCAATAGTAGTAGTACTACTATTAGTAATAGTAATAGTAATAGTAGTAGTTGTTCAAGTAGTAGTTGTTGCAGTTAAGGTAGTAGTAGCAAAAGTATCAGAAGCAGCAGCAGTAGTAGTAGCAATAGTAGTAGCAGTAGTAGTTGTAGTAGCAGCAAATGTAGTAGTAGTCGTCGTAACAGCAGCAACAGTAATAGTAGTACTACTACTACTTGTAGCAGTAACAGTTGTTGTTATTGTAGCGGTAGTAGTAATAGCAGTATTAGTTGTCATAGTAGTAATAGTAGTAATAGTAGTAATAATATTAGTGGTTATTGTAGTAGCAGTAGTAATAGTAGTAATAGTAGTAAAAGTAGAATAATCCATAATACTAGTAGTAATAGTAGTTGTAGGAGTGGAAGTAGCTATGATAGAAGAAGTAGCTATAGTAGAAGTAGTAGTAGTAGCAGTAGCAATCGTAGTGGTAGTAGTAGGAGTCGTAGTAATAATAGTAGTAGTAGTACCCGTTGTAGCAGTAGTAGCAGTTGGTTGTAGAAGTAGTAGTTGTGGTAGTAGCAATAGTAGTAATAGTAGTTTCTATAGTAGTACAAGTAGCGGTAGCAGTTGTATTAATAGTTGTTGAAGTAGTAGGTGTAGCAGCAGTTATTATCGTAGTAGAAGTATTGGTAGCATTTGCAGTAAGAGCCACAGCAGTTGTAGCAGTAGTAGAAGTTGTAGCAGCCGTAGTAGTAATAGTTGTTGTTGTAGTAGTAGTAGTAGCTATTGTAGTTGTTGCAGTAGTAGTAGTAGTAGTAGTAGAGGTAGTAGTGCTAGTAGTAGTTGTAGTACTCGTAATTGTAGAATTAGTAGTAGTGGTAGTAGAAGTAGTTGAGAAGTAGTAGTAGCAGTATTAGTAGTTGTAGTTGCAGAATTTGTTGTAATTATAGTAGGACTAGTAATAGTCATAGTAGTAGTCGTAGGAGTAGTCATTGTATTAGTAGTACTAATAGTAGTAGTAGTAGCAGTAGTTGTAGTAGGAGTAGTAGTAGTGGTTGTAGCAGTAGGAGTAGTATTAGTAGTAGTAATAGTAGTAGTTGTAGGAGTAGTTGTAATTCTAGTACTAGTAGTTGTAGTGGTAGTAGTAGTAGTAGTCATAGTAGTTGTAGTAGCAAGAGTAGTTGTTGTTCCAGTAGTAGTAGTAGAAGAAGCAATAGTTGTTGTATTAGTAGTCACAGTAGTAGTAGTAGCAGTAGTAGTAATGGTAGTAGCACTAGTAGTAGTATGAGTAGTAGCAACAATAGTAGTAGGAGAAGTTGTAGTAGTAGCAGCTGTTGTAGCAACAGTAGCAACAATAGTAGTAGTAGTGGTGGTAGCAGTAGTTGTAGTGGTAGTAGAAGTAGCAGTGGCAATAGTTGTAGTATTTTTTCTAGTAGTGGTAGTAATAGAAGTGGTAGCAGTAGTTGCAGTAGTAGCCTCAGTAGTAGTAGTTGTAGTAGTAACAGTAGTAGTAGTTATAGTAGTAGCAGTAGCAGTAGTAGTAGTACTATTAGTAGTAGTAATAGTAACAGTAGTAGTTGTTCAGGCAGTAGTTGTAGCAGCTAAAGTAGTAGTAGTATAAGTAGTAGTAGCCATAGTAGCAGTAGTAGTTATAGCAGCAGTAGTTGTAGCCGCAATAGTTGTAGCAACAACAGAAGTAATAGTAGTCATTGAAGCAGTAGTAGCAGTAGCAGCGGTAGTACTAGTAGTTGTAGTAGTAGTAGTAATAGTGGTTGTAGTAGTAGTTGAAGCGGTAGTTGTAGTAGTATTAGTAGTAGTAGTAGTCATAGTAGTAGCAACAACAATAATATTGGTTGTAGTAGTAGTTGTAGTAGTAGTAATAGTAGCAGTAGTAATAATTATAGCAAAAGCCATAATAGTAGTAGTAATAGTAGTTGTAGGAGTAGAGGTAGCAGTAGTAGAATTAGTAGCAGTAGTCGTTGCAACGACAGCGGCCGAAGTCGGAGCAATAGTAGTAGTGGTGGTAGTTGTCACAGTGGTAGTTGTAGTAGTAGTAGTACTTGTTGTAGAAGTAGTAATAGTTGTGGTAGTAACAATAGTAGTAATAGTTGTAGCAATAGTAGTACAAGTAGTGGTAGTAGTTGTGTTAATTGTAGTTGAAGTAGTAGCAGTAGCAACAGTTATTGTTGTAGTGGAAGTATTAGTAGCAATAGTAGTAAGAGTAGCAGCAGTTGTAGCAATTGTAGAAGTTGTAGCAGCCATGGTAGTAGTAGCCAAAGTTGTAGTAGTAGAAGTACTAGTAGCAGGAGCTGTAGTCATCGTAGGAGAAGTAGTTGGAGAAGTTGTAGTTGTTGTACTAGTAGTACTAGGGTTAGTAGGAGAAGTAGTGGTTGTAGTAGTAGTGGTAGTTGGAGGAGGAGTACTAGTACTAGTAGAAGTAGTAGTAGTTGCCATAGTAGTAGTTGTTGTACTAGGAGTGGCAATAGTAGCAGTGGTAGCAGTAGCAGTAGCAGTAGCAGGATTAGTAGCAGTAGTAGCAGCAGTAGTAGCAGTAGTAGTGGTAGTAGTAGTTGTGGTATTACTAATTGTAATATTTGAAGTAACAGTTGTAGTAATAGTAGTTGTTGTTGTTTTAGTAGTAGTAGTAGTAGTAGGAGTGGTAGTAGTAGTAGTATTAGTGGTAGTAGTAATAATAGCAGTAGTTGTAGTAGGAGTAGTTGTAGCAGTAGGAGTAGTAGCAGTAGTAGTAGCTGTGGTAGTATTTGTAGTAGTAGTAGTAGCTATTGTTGTTATGGTACTAGTAATAGTAGAAGTAGTAGTAGTGGTAGTAGAAGTAGTAGTAGTAGCAGTAGTAGTCGTAGTATTAGTAGTAGTAATAGTAGAAGTAGGAGGAGTAATAGTTGCAGTGCGAGTAGTAGCAGTGGTAGTAGCAGTAGCTGTAGTATTAGTTGTAGTAATTGCTGATGTTGTAGGAGTAATAGTAATTCTAGTAGTAGTAGTTGTAGCAATAGTACTATTAGTCATAGTAATAGGAGTAGTAGAGCGAGCTATAGTAGTTGTATTAGTAGTCATAGTAGTAGTAGTAGTAGTTGAAGTAGTTGTAGTAGTAGTAGTAGTAGTAAGAGTGGTAGCAGCAACAGTTCTAGCAGTTAGAGCAGTAGTTGTAGTAGAAGTAGTAGTAGTAGTAGAAGTAGCAGCAGAACTTGTAGTAGTGTTAGCAATTGTTGCAATAGCAGTAGTAGTGGTAGTAGGAGTAATAGTGGAGGCAGTAATAGTAGTACCTATTATAGTAGTATTAGCAGTTATGGAAGTAGTAGTAGTAGTAGCAGCAATAGCACAAGTAGCAGTAGCAGTTGTAGTAATAGAAGTTTAAGTAGTAGCGGCAGTCGCTGTAGCAGTAGTAGTAGTTATGGTAGAAGTAGTAGCAGCAGTAGTAGTAGTCACAGTAACAGTGGCCTTAGGAGAAGTTGTAGTACTTGTAGTAGTAGTAGGAAAATTATTGGCAGTTGTAGGTGCAGTAGTAGTAGTAGTAGAGGTAGTAGTTGTAGGTGCAGTAGTAGTAGTAGTAGTAGTAGAGGTAGTAGTTGTAGGTGCAGTAGTAGTACTAGTAGTAGTAGAAGTAGTAGTAGTAGGAGTAGTAGTAGTAGTAGTAGTAGTAGTAGTAGTAGTAGTAGTAGTAGTAGTAGCAGCAGTTGTAGTAGTAGTAGTATTCGTAGCAGTAGTAGTTGTTGTTGTAGTCATAGTAGTGGTAGTTGCAGCAGTATTACTAGTAGTTGTCGTAGTGGATGTAGTATTAGTAGTAGTTTTTGTAATAGTCATAGTTGTAGTAGTAGCAGGAGTAGTAGCTGTTGTAGTAGTTGTAGTAGTAGTGGTAGTAGTAGCAGCAGCAACAGCAATATTAGTAGTAGTAGTAGTAGTAGTAGTAGTAGCAGTAGTGGCAGTAGTAGTAGTAGTAATAGTCGTAGTATTAGTAGTAGTGGGAGTAATAGTAGCAGTAGCAGTCGTAGTAGCAGTAGTAGTTGCAGTAGCAGTAGTAGTAGCAGCAGCAATAGTAGTAGTAGTATAAGAAGTAGTTGTAGGAGTAGTAGTAGCAATACGTGTAGTGATCGTAGTATTAGCAGTAATAGCTGTAACAATAGAAGTTGTAGAAGTAGTTGGACTAGTAGTAGTACTAATAGCAGTAGCAGTAGTAGTGGTTCTAGTAGTAATAGCAGCAATAGTAATAGCTTTAGTTGTAGTAATAGTAGTAGTAGGAGCACTAGTTAAATTAGTAGTAGTAGTAGTATTAGCTACCCTATTAGTAGTTATAGTAGTAGTAATAAAAGTAGTAGTAGTAATAGTAGTAGTTGTTGTTGTTGTCGTAGTAGTACTAGTAGAAATTCTAGTAGTAGTTGTAGTAGTAGCAATAGTACTAGTTGCAATAGTAGCAGTATTAGTTGTAATAGTAGAAGTAGTAGTAGTAGTATTAGCACGAATAGTGGTAGTAGTAACCGTCGTTGTGGTAGTAGGAGTAGTAGTAGTAGTCGTAGGAGAAGTAGTAGCATTTGCAATAGTAATGGTAGTAGTAGGAGTTGTGGTAGTTGGAGTAGGACTAGCAGTACTAGTAGTAGCAGTAGGAGTAGTATTAGTAGTACTAATAGTACTAATTGTAGGAGTAGTAGTAATTCTGGTAGTAGTAGTTGTAGTAGTCATAATGGTAGTAGTAGTAGTAGAAGTAGTAGTCATAGTTGAGGTAGTTGTGGAAGTTGTTTTAGTCGCAATAGTAGTTGTAGAAGTGGTTGTAGTAGTAGTAATAGTAATAATAGTAATAGTAGTAATAGTAATAGTAGTAATAGTAGTAATAGCAGTAGTAGTAGTAATAGTAGTGGTAGTAGTAGTAGTAGTTTGAGTAGTAGCAGCAATAACAGTAGCAATAGTACTAGCAGTAGTCAAAGTTGTTATAGTAGTAGTAGTAGTAGTGTTTGTAGTAGTAGCAGCAGCAGCAGTAGTAGCAGAAGTAGCAGTAGTAGGAGAAGTTTTAGTAGTAGTAGTCGAAATAGCAATAGTAGCAACAGTAGTAGTAGTAGTTGCGCAGTGTAGTAGCAATAGTTGTAGTAGTACCAGTACCAGTAGTAGTAGTAGAAGTAGTAGTAGAAATAGTTGTAGCAGTAGAAGCAGTAGTAGTTGTAGTAGTTGCAGTAGTAGTAGTAGCAGAATAAGTATTAGTGGTAGTAGTAGAAGTAGTAGCAGTAACAATTGCAGTAGTTGTAGTAGTAGTAGTAGTAATAATAGTAGTTGTAGCAGTAGGAGCAGCAACTACAACAGTAGTAGTAGTCTCCGTAGTGGGATTGTATTGTGGTAGCAGCATTAGTGGTAGAAGTAGCAGTAGTAGTCGCAGTAGTAGAATTAGTCATTGTAGTAGTAGTTGTTGCAATAGTAGCAGTAATAGTAGCAACAGTAGTAGTAGTAGTAGCTGTAGTAGCAGTGGTAGTAGTTGTACTAGTAGTAGTAGCGGTAGCAGGAGCGGTAGAAGTAGTAGTAGTATTATTAGTAGTTACAGTAGTCACCACAGTAGCAGTAGTAGTAGCAGTAGCAGTAGTGGTAGTTGTTGCAGTAGTAGTAGTACAATTAGGGGTGGCAGTTGTATTAATAGTTGTTGAACTAGTAGTAGTAGCAGTAGTTATTGTCGTAGTAGAAGTATTAGTAGCAGTAGTAGTACAAGCAGCAGCAGTTGTTGCAATAGTAGAAGTTGTAGCAACTGTAGTAGTAGTAGCAGTAGTTGTAGTTGTAGTAGAATTAGTAGTAGCTGTAGTAGTAGTCATTGTAGCAAAGGCAGTAGTGGAAGTCGTGGCAGTTGTAGTAGTAGTAATAGAAGTAGTAGGAGAAGTAGCGGTCCTAGTAGTGGTAGTAGTTGGAAAAGTAGTAGCAGTAGTAGAAGTAGTAAAAGTTGTCATAGTAGTAGTAGTAGTAGTGATAGTAGGAGTTGTACTAGTAACGATAGTGGTAGTAGTAGTAGCAGTAGCAGCATTAGTAGCAGTAGTTGCGGCACGTATAGTGGTACTAGTAGCAGTAGTAATAGAAGTCGTAGCAGATGTAGTAGTAGTAGTTGCAGCGGTAGCTGTAGTAGTGGTAGTTGTAGTTATAGTAGCAATTGCTAGAGGAGCAGTAGTGGAAGTGGTAGAAGTAATAGTTATATCAGCAGCAGGAGTGGCAATAATATTAGTTCTAGTAGTGGTAGTAGTAGAAGTGGTAGCAGCAATAGAATTAGTAGGAGTTGCAGTAGTAGTAGTAGTGGTAGCCTCAATAGTAGTAGTAGTAGTCATAGTAGTAACGGTAGTCGTTGTTGTTGTTGTAGTAGTAGTAGTAGTAGTAATAGTAGTCTCACTACTACTACTACTACTAGTAGCCTCAGTATTAGTAGTAGTAATAGTAATAGTAGTAGTTGTTAAAGTTGTAGTTGTAGCACCTGAAGTGGTAGTAGTAGAAGTAGCAGCAGCAGCCATAGTAATTGTGGTAGCAGTAGTAGTTGTAGCAGTAGCAGAAGCAGTAGTAGTCGTCGTTGCATCAGCAGCAACATCAATAGTAGTACTACTACTAGTAGTTGTAGTAATAGTACTAGTAGTAATAGTAGTAGTAGTAGTCATACTAGTAGTAGCAGCAATAATATTAGTAGTAGCAGGAGTAGCAGCAGCAGCAGCAGCAGTAGTAGTAGTAATAGTAGCAAAAGCCATAATAGTAGTAGTATTAGTAGTTGTAGGAGTGGAAGTAGCAGTAGTGGCAGAAGTAGCAGTAGTAGTAGTAGTTGTAGTATTAGCAATAGCAATGGCAGCAGTAGGAGCAGCAGCAGCAGTAGTTGTTGTTGTAATAGCGGTAATAGTAGTAGTAGTAGTAGTATCCGTTGTAGCAGTAGTAGCAGTTGTAGAAGTAGTAGTAGTTGTGGTAGTAGCAATTGTATTAGTAGCAGTAGCAGTAGTAGTACAAGTAGCGGTAGCAATTATATTAATAGCTGTTGAAGTAGTAGCAGTAGCAGCAGTTATTGTTGTAGTAGAAGTATTAGTAGCATTAGCAATAAGAGCAAAAGAAGTTGTAGCAATAGTAGAAGTTGTAGCAGTCATAGTACTAGTAGCAGTAGTTGTAGTTGCAGTAGAAGTAGTAGTAGCAGTAGTAGTAACCATAGTAGCAAAGGCAGTAGTTGAAGTCGTAGTAGTTGTACTTGGAGGAGTAGTAATAGCAGTTGAAGCTGTAGTAGATGTCGTAGTAGTAGTAGTAGTAGAAGAAGGAGTTGTACTAATAGCAGTGGTATAGTAGTAATAGCAGTAGCATCATCAGTAGCAATAGTAGCGGTAGTAGTAGTTGTAGTAGTAGTAGCCATAGTAATGGTATTCATAATAGTAATAGTTGAAGTATCGTAGCAATAATAGCTGAAGGAGTAGCAGCAGCAGCAGTAGTAGTCGTAGTAGTAGCAGTAGTAGTAGTAGTAGAGAAGTAGTAGTAGTAGTAGTAGTAGATGTAGTAGTAGGAGTAGTAGAAGTAGTAGTAGCTATGGTAGTAGTTGTTGTAGTAGTAGTAGTAGTAGTAGTAGTAGTAGTAGTAGTAGTAGTAGTAGTAGTAGTAGTAGTAGTAGTAGTAGTAGTAGTAGTGGCAGTTGTAGTACTAGTAACAGTAGATTAACAGTGGTGACTGTAGAAGTAGTAGAGTAGTAGCAGTATTAGTAGTTGTAGTTGGAGAATTTGTTTTAATTATAGTAGGACTAGTAATAGTCAAAATAGTAGTCGTAGGAGTAGTTGTAGTATTAGTAGTAGGAGTAGCAGTAGTTATGGTATGAGTATTAGTAGTGGTAGCAGTAGTAGCAGTAGTATTAGTATTAGTAATAGTAGTAGTTGTAGGAGTAGTAGAAATTCTATTAGTAGTAGTTGTAGTAGTTGTAGTAGTAGTCATAATAGTAGTAGTACCAAAGTAGCTGTAGTGGCAGTAGTAGTAGTTGAAGTAGCAGCAGCAATAGTAGTAGTACGGGTAGTAGCAGCAACAGTAGTTGCGGTTTAAGTAGTAGTTCTAGAAGATGTAGTAGTTGTTATTATAGTTGTAGTAGTAGTAGTAGTAGTAGTAGTAGAAGTAGTAGTAGCAGTAGTAGTAGTAGAAGGAGAAGTAGTAGTAGTAGTAGTAGTAGTTGTTGTTGTTGTTGTTGTTGTAGTAGATGTTGTAGCAGTAGTAGCAGTTGTAGGAGAAGTAGTAGTAGTAGTAGTAGTGGCAATAGTGGTAGTAGTAGTAGCAAAAGTAGTACAAGTAGCAATAGCAGTTGAATTAGTAGCAGTGGTAGCTATTACTGTCGTAGTAGAAATATTAGCATCATTAGCAGTAAGAGCAGCAACAGTTGCATCGGTAGTAGAGGTAGTTGCGGATGTAGCAGTAGCAGTATTTGTAGTAGTAGTTTAAGTAGTAGTAGCAATAGTAGTAGTCGTAGTAGTTGTCGCCTAAGTTGTAGTAGTTGTAGTAGTAGTACTAGTAGGAGTAAGAAAATAGTGGCAGTTGTAGGAGTGAAGGAAGTAGTAGTAGTAGTATTAAAAGTAGTTGTAGTTGTAGTAGTAGTAGCAGTAGTAGTAGGTGTACTAGTAGCAGCAGTGGTAGCAGTACTAGTCACAGTAGCGGATTATTAGCAAAAATAGTAGTAGTAGTAGTAGTAGTAGTAGTAGTAGTAGTAGTAGTAGTAGTAGGAAGTAGCAGCAGCAGCAGCAGTAGTAGTAGTAGTAGAAGAAGAAGAAGAAGTTGGTGTAGTACTAGTTGTATTAGTAATAGTACCAGTTGTAGTAGCAGCAGCTGTAATTGTAGTAGTAGTAGTAATTGTAGTTGCAGTTGTAGTAGTAATAGGTGCAATAGTCGTAGTAGTAGAAGTAGCCGTGGTAGTCGTCGTCGTAGTAGTAGTAGTAGTAGTAGTAGTAGTATTTGTATTGGTAGTAGTAGTAGTAGTCGTAGTACTACTAGTAGTAGTAGTTATTGTTGTTGTTGTTGTTGTAGTTGTAGTAGCAGCATCAGTGGCAATATTATTAGTAGTTGTTGTTGTTGTTGTTGTAGTAGTAGTAATAGTAGAAGTAGTAGTCGTAGTATTAGTAGTAGTGGGAGTAGTAGTAGCAGTAGTAGTTGTAGTAGTTGTAGTAGCAGTTGCAGCAGTAGTAGTGGTAGTAGTAGTAGTAGCAGTACGTGTAGCAACCAAAGCATTAGCACTAGTAGCCGTTATAATATAAGTAGTAGAAGTAGTAGGGATAGTAGTAGTACTAGTAGTAGTACTAGTAGTAGTACTAGTAGTAGTACTAGTAGTAGCAGTAGAAGTAGTGGCAGTAGTAGTAATAGCTGCAACAGTAATAGCTTATTAGCAGTAATAGTAGTAATTGGAGCACTAGGCGCATTAGGAGTAGTAGTTGTGGTATTACTAGCAGTATTAATAGTTGTAGTAGTAGTAATGATAGTTGTAGAAGTAATAGTTGTGGTTGTAGTAGTTTTTGTTGTAGTACTAGTAGTAATTGGAGTTGTAGTAATAGTTGTAGTAGCAGTAGCTGTAGTTGTGGTAGGAGCAGTAGTAGTAGTTGCAGCAGTAGTAATATTAGTTAAAATAGTAGTAGTAGCAGTAGTATTAGCACGAGTAGTAGAAGTAGTAACACTAGTTGTAATAGTAGGAGTAGTAATAGTCGTAGTAGTAGGAGTAATAGTAGCAGCAGTAGAAGTAGTAGTAGTAATCGTAGGAGAAGTAGTAGTGTTAGTAGTAGTAATAGTCTTAGTAGGAGTTGTAGTAGTTGTAGTAGAAATAGTAGTAGTTTTAGTAGTACTAATAGTAGTAATTTTCGGAGTAGTAGTAATTCTAGTAGTAGTTGTTGTAGTAGTAGTTTTGTAGTCATAGTAGTAGTGGTAGCAATAGTATTAGTAGTAGGTGTAGTAGTAGCCATAGCAGCAGTAGTAGTAGGAGTTGTTGTCATTGCAGTTATAGTTACAAAAGTGGCAATAGTAGTGGCAATAGTAATAGTAGTAATAGTTGTAATAGTAATAGTCGTAATAGTAGTAATAGTAGTAGTAGTAATAATAGTAGTAGTAGTGGTAGTAGTAGTAGTAGTAGTAGTAGTAGTAGTAGTAGTAGTAGTAGTTCGAGTAGTAGTGGCAACAATAGTAGCAGTAGTAGTAGCTGTAGTAGAAGTTGTTATATTAGTAGTAGTAGTAGTAGCAGCTGTAACAATAGTAGTAGTATTCGTAGCAGTAGCCGCAGCGGAAGTAGTAGTTGCAGAAGTAGTAGTAGTAGGTTAAGTCGTAGTAGTAGAAGTAGTATTAGCAATAGTTGCAATAGCAGCAGTAGTAGTAGTAGAAGGAGTAGAAGTAGTAGTAGTAGTAGCAATAGTAGTAGTAGAAGTAGAAGTAGAAATTGTAGTAGTAGTAGAAGTGGCAGTAATAGTAGCAGCAACAGCAGCAGTAGTAGTAGGATAAGTTGTAAGAGTGATAGTAGTAAAAGTAGCAGCAACAACAGTAGTAGTAGTAGTAGTAGTAGTAGTAGTAGTAGCAATACCAGCAGCAGAAGCAGTAGTATCAGTAGTAGTATAGTAGTAGTAGTAGTAGCATTAGTGGTAGAAGTAGTCTTAGTAGTAGCTGTACTACTAGTTGTTGTTGTTATAGTAGTAGCAGTAACAGTAGTAGTAGTAACAGTAGCCGTAGTAGTAGTAGCTATAGTAGCAGTAATAGCAGTGGTAGTAGTAGTACTAGTAGTAGCAGCAGCTGCAGCAGTAGTAGCAGTACTATTAGTAGTTTTAGTTGTTGCAGCTGTTGCTGTAGCAGTAGTAGTAGCGGTAGTGGTAGTAGTAGCAATAGTAATAGAAGTAGTAGCAGTAGTTGAAGATGTAGCTGTAGTTGTGGTACTTGTTGTTGTCGTAGCAGTAGCTGGAGGAGCAGTTGTAGAAATGGTAGAAGTAATAGTTGTGGTAGTAGCAGGAGTAGCTGGTGTATTAGTTCTAGTAGTTGTAGTAGTAAAAGTGGTAGCAGCAACAACAGTAGTAGTAGTAGCAGTAATAGTAGTAATAGTAGCTTTTGTAGCAGTCGTAGCAGTAGTAGTAGTGATAGTAGTAATAGTTGTAGTAGTAGTAGTAGCAGTAGTAGAAGTAGTACTACTTGGAGTAGTAGCAGTAGCCTCAGTAGTAGTAGTAACAGTAACGGTAGTGGTTGTTTAAACTATAGTTATAGCACAAGAAGTAGTGGTAGTAGAAGTAGCTGCAGCAGTATTAGTAGTAGTAGTTGCAATAGTTGTTATACTAGCAGCAGAAGTAGTAGTAGTCATCATAGCAGCAACAGCAGTAGTACTAGTAGTAGTAGTGGTAGTAATAGTTATTGCTATAGTAGTAACAATGGTAATAATAGTAGTAGTAGTAGTCATAGTAGTAGCAGCAGCAATAATATTAGTATTAGTTGTAGTAGTTGTAGAAGTAGTAGTAGCAGTAGCAGTAGTAGTAGTAGAAGCCATAATAGTAGTAGCAATAGTAGTTGTGGAAGTAGATGTAGAGTAGTTGCTAAAGTAGTAGTCATAGAAGTAGTAATAGTAGTAGTAGTAGCAATAGTAGCGGCAACAATTTGAGCAGTCATAGTAGTAGTAGTAATAGCAATAGCTGGAGTAGTAGTAGTACCCGTTCTGGCAGTAATAGCAGTTGTAGAAGTAGTAGTAGTTGTGGTTGTAGCAATTATAGTAATAGTAGTAGCAGTAGTAGTACAAGTAGTGGTAACAGTTATATTAATAGCAATTGAAGTAGTAGCAGTAGCAGTAGTTATTAACGTAGTAGAAGTATTAGTAGCATTAGCAGTAAGAGAAGCAGTAGTTGTAGTAATAGTAGAAGTTGTAGCAGCTGTAGTAGTAGTAGCTATAGTTGTAGCAGTAGTAGAAGTAGGAGTAGAAGTAGCAGTAGTCATAGTAGCAAAGGCAGTAGGAGAAGTTGTAGTAGTTGTAGTAGTAGTATTAGAAGTAGCCGGAGAAGTAGCGGTAGTAGTATTAGTAGTAGTAAGAGTTGTAGTAGAAGTAGTGGTAGTTGCCTTAGTAGTAGTAGCAGCAGCAGCAGTAGTAATAGTAGCAGCAACAGCAGGAGTAGTAGTAGCACTACTAGTGGTATTAGTAAAAGTAATAGTTGAAGTAGCAGCAGTAGTAATAGTAGTAGTAGTAGTAGTGGCAGTAGTAGTAGAACTAATAGTGATAGTAGTAAAAGTAATAGTTGAAGTAGCAACAACAGTAATAGTAGTAGTAGAAGAAGTATTGGTAGTAGTATTAGTGGTAGTAGTAGTAGTAGCAGTAGTTGTAGTAGTAGGAGTATTAGTAGTAGTGGTAGCTATTGTAGTACTTGTAGTAGTAGTAGTAGTAGTAGTTGTAGTTAGAGAATTTGTTGTAATTATAGTAGGACTAGTAATAGTCATAGTAGTACTCATAGGAGTAGTCGTTGTATTAGTAGTAGTAATAGTATTAGTAGGAGTAGTAGTTGTGGTAGTATCGATAGCCATAGTATTAGTAGTAGTAATAGTAGTAGTTTTAGGAGTAATAATAATTCTAGTAGTAGTTGTAGTAGTAGTAGTAGTAGTAGTCATAGTATTTGTAGTAGCAAGAGTAGCTATAGTTGCAGTACTTGTAGTAGATGTAGAAGTAGTGGTTGTATTAATAGTAATAGTAGTAGTAGTGGCAGCAATAGTAGTAGTGGTAGTAGTAGTGGTAGTTGTATGAGCAGTAGCTACAACAGTAGTTGCGGTCGGAGTAGCACTTGTAGTAGAGGAAGTAGAAGTTATTATAGTAGTAGTAGTAGCGGTAGTAGTAGCAGTAGAAGTAGTTGGAGTAGGAGAAGTAGTAGTAGTAGTAGTAGTTTTAGCAACAGTAGCAACAAGAGTAGTAGTAGTAGTAGGAGTAATAGTGGTAGCTGTAGTAGTAGTAGTATCCGTTGTTGCAGTAGTAGTAGATGTAGAAGTAGTGGTAGTAGTAGTAGTAGTTCAATTAGTTATTATAATAGTAGCAACAGTTGTAGTAGCTGTAGTAGTAGCGATAGTGGTAGTAGTAGCAGTAGCAATAGAAGTAGTAGCAGTAGTTGCAGCGGTAGCTGTAGTAGTGGTAGTTGTAGTTGTAGTAGCAGTAGTAGAAGTGGTGGAAGTCATAGGTGTAGCAGTAGCACAAGTAGCAGTAGTATTAGTTCTAGTAGTGGTAATAGTAGAAGTGGTAGTAGTAGTAGCAGTAGTAATAGTAGCCTCAGTAGTAGTAGTAGTTGTATAGTAGTAATAGTAGTAGTTGTAGTAGTAGTAGTAGTAGCAAAAGAAGTAGTAGTAGTAATAGACTCAGTAGTAGTAGTAGTACTATCAGTAGTATTAATAGTAATAGTAGTAGTTGTTCAAGCAGTAGTTGTAGCCGCTGAAGTAGTAGTAGCAGAAGTAATAGCAGTAATAGTAGCAGTAGTAGTAGGAGTACTAGTTGTGGAAGCCATAGGTGTAGTAGTAGTCATCGTAGCAGCAACAACAACAGCTGTAGTAGTAGTAGTACTACTACTACTACTAGTAACAGTTATTGTTATAGTAGTAATTGTAGTAATGGTAGCAGTAATAGTCATAGTTGTATCAGCAGCAACAATATTAGTTGTAGTTGTAATAGTAGTGGGAAAAGCAGCAGTAGTAGTAGGAGCAGTAGTAGAAGTAGGAGCAGTAGAAGTAGTGGTGGTAGTAGTAGTCGTAGAAGTAGCAATAGTGTTAGTTGCAATAGCAGCGGCAGAAGTAGGTGCAGTAGTAGTTGTTGTTGTTATTGTAGTGATAGTAGTAGTAGGTATAGTAGTAGTACCCGTTGTTGCAGTAGTAGCAATTGTAGAAGTAATAGTAGTTGTGGAAGTACCAATCGTAGTAGTAGTAGTAGTAGCAGTAGTGCAAGTAGCAGTAGTAGTATTATGAATTACAGTTGAAGTAGTACAGTAGCAGCAGTTATTGACGTAGTAGAAGTATTCATAGCATTAGCTGTAAGAGCAGCAACAATTTTAGCAATTGTAGAAGTTGTAGCGGCTGTAGTAGTAGTAGTTGTAGTTGTAGTAGTAGAAGAAGATGTAGTAGGAGTAGCAGTAGTCATCGTAGGAAAGGCAGTAGGAGAAGTTGTAGTAGTTGTAGTAGTCATACTAGAAGTAGTAGGAGAAGTAGCCATCGTAGTCGTAGTAGTAGTTGGAGTAGTTGGAGTATTAGTAGAAGTAGTAGTCATTGTCATAGTAGTACTAGTTGTAGTAGGTGTAGTAATAGTAGCAATGGTGTAGTAGTAGTAGCAGTAGTAGTGATATTAGTAGCAGTAATAGTAGTCGTATAGTAGCAGTAGTAGTAGAAGTAGTAGTAGTAGTAGTAGTAGTTGTGGTAGTAGGAGTAGTAGTAGTATTAGTAGTAGCTGTGGTAGTAATTGCAGTAGTAGTAGTAGTAGTAGTAGTAGTAGTAGTAGTAGTAGTAGTAGTACTAGTAATAGTAGAATTAGTAATAGTAATAGTGGTAGTAGAAGTAGTGGAATCGTAGTAGTAGTAGTAGCAGCAGTAGGAGTAGTCATAGTATTAGCAGTAGTAATATTAGTAGTGGGAGTAGTCGTAGTTGCAGTAGGAGTAGTAGTAGTTATTGCTATAGTGATAGCAGTAGCAGTAGTAGTAGTAGTACCCCTTGTAGCTGTAGTAGTAGTTGTAGAAGTAGTAGTTGTTGTGGTAGTAGCAATACTAGTAGTAGTAGTAGTAGTAGCAGTAGTGCAAGTAGCGGCAGTAGTTGTAGGAATTACAGTTGAAGTAGTACAGTAGGAGTAGTTATTGACGTAGTGGAAGTATTCATAGCATTAGCTGTTAGAGCAGCAACAATTGTAGCAATTGTAGAAGTTGTAGCGGCCGTAGTAGTAGTAGCTGTAGCTGTAGTCGTAGTAGAAGTTGTAGTAGGAGTAGTTGTAGTCATTGTAGCAAAGGCAGTAGGAGAAGTTGTAGTAGTTGTAGAAGTCATACTAGAAGTAGTAGGAGAAGTAGCCATCATAGTAGTAGTAGTACTTGGAGTAGTAGTAGTACTAGAAGCAGTAGTCATTGCCGTAGTAGTACTAGTTGTAGTAGGTGTAGTAACAATAGCAATGGTGTAGTAGTAGTAGCAGTAGCATCATTCGTAGAAATAATAGTGGAATCAGTAATAGTAATAGTTGAAGTAGCAGTAGAAGTAACAGTAGTCATATAGTAGTAGTAGTAGAAGTAGTTGTAGTAGTAGAAGTAATAGTAGTAGTAGCAGTAGTTGTGGTTGTAGTAGTAATAGTACTAGTAGTGGCTGTGGTAGTAATTGCAGTAATAGTAGTAGTATTAGTAGTAGTAGTAGTTGTTGTTGTTGTTGTACTAGTAATAGTAGAATTAGTAGTAGTGGTAGTAGAAGTAGTGGAGTCATAGAAGTAGTAGCAGTAGCAGTAGAAGTAGTCGTAGTATTAGCAGTAGTAAATTTAGTAGTGGGAGTAGTAGTAGTTGCAGTAGGAGTAGTAGTAGTTGTTGCTGCAGTGATAGCAGTAACAGTAGTAATAGTAGTACCCGTTGTAGCTGTAGTAGCAGTTGTAGAAGTAGTAGTAGTTGTGGTAGTAGCAATAGTAGTAATAGTAGTAGCAGTAGTAGTAGCAGTAGTGCAAGTAGCGGTAGCAGTTGTATGAATTACAGTTGAAGTAGTACAGTAGCCGTAGTTATTGACATAGTAGAAGTATTCATAGCATTAGCTGTTAGCGCAGCAACAATTGTAGCAATTGTAGAAATTGGAGCCGCCGTAGTAGTAGTAGCTGTAGTTGTAGTCGTAGTAGAAGTTGTAGTAGGAGTAGCAGTAGTCATTGTAGCAAAGGAAATAGGAGAAGTTGTAGTAGGAGAAGTAGCATCGTAGTAGTAGTAGTAGTTGGAGTAGTAGTAGTAGTAGAAGCAATAGTCGTAGTCGTAGTAGTACTAGTTGTTGTAGGTGTAGTAATAGTAGCAATGGTGTAGTAGTAGTAGCAGTAGCATCATTAGTAGCAATAGTAGTGGTATTAGTAATAGTAATAGTTGAAGTAGCAGTAGCTTTAATAGTAGTCGTATAGTAGTAGTAGTAGAAGTACTAGTAGTAGTAGCAGTAGTTGTGGTTGTAGTAGTAATAGTACTAGTAGTAGCTGTGGTAGTAATCGCAATAATTGTTGTAGTAGTAGTAGTAGTAGTTGTTGTTGTTGTACTAGTGATAGTAGAATTAGTAGTAGTGGTAGTAGAAGTAGTGGAGTCGTAGGAGTAGTAGTAGTAGTAGTAGCAGTAGGAGTAGTCGTAGTATTAGCAGTAGTAATATTAGTAGTGGGAGTAGTAGTAGTTGCAGTAGGAGTAGTATTAGTGGTAGTAGCAGTTATAGTAGTATTAGTAGTAGTAATAGTTGTAGTTGTAGTAGTAGTAGTAATTCTAGTAGTCGTAGTTGTTGTTATGGTAGTACTAGTAGTGATAGTAGTGGTAGTTGTAATAGTAGTCATAGTAGTAGTAGCAGAAGTAGAAGTAGTTGTAGTAGAGTAGTAGTACGAGTAGTAGCAGCAATAGTAGTTGCAGTCGAAGTAGCAGTTGTAGTAGAAGTAGTAGTAGTTGTTATAGTAATGGTAGTAGTAGTAGTAGCAGCAGAAGTAGTAGTAGTAGGAGAAGTTGTAGTGGTAGTAGTTATGTTAGCAGTAGTTGCAGCAGCAGTAGTAGTAGTCATTGGACAAATAGAAGTAGCATTAGTAGTAGTAGTACCTGTTGTAGCAGTAGTAGCAGTTGTAGAAGTAGTAGTAGTTGTAGTAGTCGCAATAGTAGTAGTAGTAGTAGCATCAGCAGTACAAGTAGTAGTAGTTGTTGTAGTAAAAGAAGTTGAATTAGTAGCAGTGGCGGCTATTATTTTCATTGTAGAAATATTAGCATCATTAGCAGCAAGAGCAGCAGCAGTTGTACCAGTAGTGGCGATAGTAGCGGTAGGAGCAGTAGTAGTAGTGCTACTAGTAGAAGTAGTAGTAATAGTAGCAGTAGTCATTATAGCAGTGGCCTTAGGAGAATTTGTAATAGTTGTAGCACTAGTACTAGTAGTAGTAGGAAAAGTAATGGCAGTTGCAAGAGGAGTAGTAGTAGTATAGAAGTAGTTATTATTGCTGTAGTAGTAGTTGTAGTAGTAGGTGTAGTAGTAGTAGTGGTAGTAGTACTAGTAGTAGTTGTAGTAGCAATAGTAGCAGAAATAGTAGTAGTAATAGTAGAAGTAGTAGAAGTTGTCGTGGTGGTTTTAGTAATTGTACTAGTTGTAGTAGCGGTAGCAGTAATTGTAGTAGTACTACTAGTAGTAGTAGTTGCAGTTGTCGTAGTAATAGTTGCAGTAGTCGTAGTGGTAGAAGTAGTAGTGGTAGTTGTAGTAGTAGTAGTAGTATTAGCATTGGTAGCAGTAGTAGTTGTAGTAGTACTAGTTATAGCAGTAGGAGTAGTAGTAGTTGCTGTAGTTGTAGATGTAATAGTAGTAGTTGTAGTAGTAGTACTAGTAGTTGCTGTAGTGGCTGTAGTAGTAGTAGTTGTTGTTGTTATAATCATAGTAGTAGTATTTGTAGGCATAGTGTTAGTAGTAGTTGTTGTTGTAGTACTTGTAGTAGTAGCAGCATCAGCAATAGTAGTAGTAGAAGTAGTGGTAGTAGTATTAGTAGTTGCAGCAGTACGTGAGTACTAGCAGTAGTAGCGGTTATAATAGAAGAAGTAGTAGTAGTAGTAGTAATAGTTATAGCAGTAGTTGTCGAAGCAGCAGTTGTAGCAAATAAAGTAGTAGTAGCAGTAGTAGTTGTAGCAGAAGCGGATGTAGTAGTAGTCGTCGTAGTAGCAGGGGCAGTACTACTAGTAGTAGTAGTAGTAATAGTTGTTGTTGTTGTAGTAGTAGTAGTAATAGTAGCAGTAGTACTCATAGAAGCAGCAACAACGATAATATTAGTAGTAGTTGTAGTAGTTGTAGTAGTAGTAGTAGTCGTAGTAGAAGTAGCAGCATTTGAGGTAGTAGTAGTATCAGTAGTAGTATAGTAGTAGTAGTATCAGCATTAATGGTAGAAGTACCAGTAGTAGTATCAATAGTAGTGTAGTTGTTTTAGTCGCAGCTACTGCAGTAGTAGCAGTAATAGTAACAGTAGTAATAGTAGCAGCAGTAGTAGTAGTAGCAGTAGTAGTAGTAACAGTAGTGATGGCAATATTACTAGTGGTAGCAGTAGTAGCAGCAGTGATAGTAGTGGTAGTAGTACTATTATTAGTTATAGTAGTAGCAGCAGTTGTAGCGGTAGTGGTAGTAGTAGCAGTAGTAATAGAAGTAGTAGCAAAAGTAGTTGCAATAGTTGCAGTGGTAGCAGTAGCAGTGGTGGTTATATTTATAGTAGCAGTATCCGGAGGAGCAGTAGTAGAATTGGTAGAAGTAATAGTGGTAGCAAGAGCTGGGGTAGCAGTAGTATTAGTTCTAGCGGTAGTAGTAGTAGAAGTGGTTGCAGCAATAGTAGTAGTTGTTGTAACAGCAGCAGCAGTAGTAGTAATAATAGTAGTAGTAGATGTAGTAGTAGTAGTAGTCGTTGTAGTAATTGTACTACTACTACTACCAGTAGTTGTAGCCTAAGTAGTAGTACTATTAGAAGTAGTAATAGTAATAGTAGGAGTTGTTCAAGCAGTAGTTGTAGGAGCTAAAGTAGTACTAGCAGAAGTAGCAGCAGCAGTAATTGCAGTAGTAGTTGTAGCAGCAGCAGAAGTAGTAGTAGTTCTCGTAGCATCAGTAGCAGTAGCAGCAGAGGTACTACTAGTAGTAGTAGTAGTAATAGTTGTTGTTGTTGTTGTAGTAGTAGTAATAGTAGTTGTAGTAGTCATTGAAGTAGCCGCGCAACAATAATATTAGTAGTGGTAGTTGTCGCAGTAGCAGTAATAGTAGCAGATTCCATAATAGTAGTAGTAATAGTAGTTGTAGGAGTAGAAGTAGCTGTAGTAGTAGAAGTAGCAATAGTAGAAGTAGAAGTTGTGGCAATAGCAGCGGCAGCAGTGGGAGCAATAGTAGTAGTAGTAGCAGTAGTAGTAGTACTTGTTGTAGCGATAGTAGCAGTTATAGAAGTAGTAGTAGTGATGGTAGTAGTAATAGTAGTAGTAGTAGTAGCAATAGTAGTACTAGTAGCAGTAGTAGTTGTATTAATAGCACCTGAAGTAGTAGCAGTAGCAGAAGTTATTATCCTTGTAGAAGTATTAGTAGCATTAGTAGTAAGAGCAGGAGCAATTGTATCAATAGTAGAAGATGTAGTAGTCATAGTAGTAGTAGTAGTACTTGTAGTAGTAGTAGTAGTAGTAGTAGTAGTAGCAGTAGTCATAGTAGGAAAGGCAGTAGGGGAAGTCATTGTAGTTATAGTAGCAGTACTGAAAGGAGTAGGAGAAGTAGCGGTCATCATGGTAGTAGTAGTTTGAGTAGTAGTAGCAGCAGTACAAGTAGTAGTAGTTGCCGTGGTAGTAGTAGTAGTAGGAGGAGGAGTAGTACTTGTAGTAGTGGTAGTAGTAGTAGTAGTACTAGCAGTAGCAGCATTAGTAGCAGCAGTAGTAGTAGTAGCAGCAGCAGCTGTAGTAGTAGTAGTGATATCAGAAATAGTAAGAGTTGAAGTATTAGTTGCAGTAATAGTGGTCGGAGTAGTAGTAGTAGTAGTAGTAGTAGTAGTAGTAGTAGAAGTAGTAGCAATAGTATTAGTGGTAGTAGTAGTAGTAGCAGTAATTGTAGTAGTAGGAGTAGTGGAAGTAGAAGGAGCTATGGTAGTATTTGCAGTAGTAGTAGTAGTAGTAGTAGTAGTAGTAGTAGTAGTAGTAGTGGTAGTAGTAGTTGCAGTAGGAGTAGTAGTAGTGGTTGTAGCTATAGCAGCAGTATTTGTAGTAGGAATAATTGCAGTTGTAGTAGTAGTAGTAATACTAGTAATAGGAGTTGTAGTACTAGCATTAGTCATAGTAGTAGTTGTAGCAGTAGTTGTAGTTGTAGTAGTTGTATTAGTAGTCATAGTAGTAGTAGCAGTAGTAGTGGTGGTAGTAGTTGTAGTAGTAGTAGTAGTACAAGTAGTAGCAACAACAGTAGTTGCAGCTATAGTTGAAGTTGTAGTCAAAGTAGTAGTAGTTGTTATAGTAGTAGTAGTAGTAGTAGTAGTAGTAGCAACAACACAAATAGCAGTAGTAGTATTAGCAACCGGAGCAAAAGCAGTGGTAGTAGTAGTAGTACCCATTGTAGTTGTAGTTGCAGTTGTTGAAGTAGTACTACTACTAGTAGTAGTAGCAATAGTAGTAGTAGTAGCAATAGTAGTAGTAGTAGCAGTTGCAGTAGTACAAGTATGAGTAGCACTTGTAGTAATAGCTGTTGAATTAGTAGCAGTAGCAGCTATTATTGTCGTAGTAGAAATATTACCATCATTGGCAAGAAGAGTAGCAACCGTTTTATTAGTAGTAGAAGTAGTAGACGCAGTAGCAATAGCAATAGTAGTAGTTATAGTAGAAGTAGTATTAGGAGTCACAGTAGTCATAGTAGCAGTGGCCTTAGAAGAAGTTGTTGTAGTTGTACTAGTAGTAGTAGGAAAACTAGCGGCAATTGTTGTAGTTATAGTAGGAGTAGTTGTAGTAGTAGTAGAAGTAGTAGTAGTTGCAGCAGCAGTAGTATAAGGAGTATTAGTAGTAACAGTGGTAGGAGTAGTAGTAGCATTAGTAGCATTAGTAGTAGTAGTTGTTGTTGTTGTTGTAGTAGTAGTAGTAGTGGTATTAGTAATAGTAATAATTGTAGCAGCAGTAGTTGTAATAGTACTAGTAATAGTAGTAATTGCAGTTGTAATAGTAATAGTTGTAGTAGTCGTAGTGGTAAAAGCAGTAGTGGTAATAGTAATAGTAGTAGTAGTAGTGGTGGTGGTGGTGGTGGTGGTAGTAGTAGTAGTAGTAGTAGCAGTAGTAGTATGGGTAGCAGCAGCAGCAGCAGCAGTAGTAGGAGTAGCAGTATTTGTTGTAGTTGTTGTAGTAGTAGTTGCACTAGTAGTATTAGTAGTTGCGATAGTGGCAGTAGTAGAAGTAGTAGCAGTTGTAATAGTCATAGTATTAGTAGTAGCTGGAGTAGTAGTTGTTGTTGTTGTTGTAGTTGTAGTGGAAATAGTAGTAGCAGCAGGAGCAACAGTAGGAGTAGTAGTAATAGTAATAGTAGTAGTTGTAGTAGTAGAAGTAGTAGTTGTAGTATGAGCAGTAATGGTAGTAGTAGGAGTAGAAGTAGTAGTAGAAGCTGTAGTAGTAGTAGTGCTTATAGTAGTACTTGTAGTAGCAGTAGAAGTAGTAGTAGTAGTAGCAGTAGTAGTACGTGCAGCAATCGAAGTATTAGCAGTAGTAGAAGTAATAATAGAAGTAGTGGATGTGGTAGGAGAAGAAGTAGTATTAGTGGCAGCAGTAGTAGTAGTGGCACGAGCAGTAATAGCTTTAGTACTAGTAATAGTAGTAGTTGGACCACTAATTGCATTAGTAGTAGTGGTAGTAGTATTACAAGTAGTATTAATAGTTGTAGTAGCAGTAATAATTCTAGTAGTAGTAATAGTAGTACTAGTAGTTGTTGTTGTAGTTGCAGTAGTAGTAGTAATTGGAGTAGTAGTAATAGTTGAAGTAGCAGGAGTAGTAGTTGTAGCAGTAGCAGTAGTAATAGTTGCAAAAGTAGTAGTATTAGTTGTAATAGTGGAAGTAGTAGTAGTTGTAGTTGTAGCAGTAGCAGTAGTAGTAGTAGCAAAAGAAGCTGTAGTAGTAGTAAGAGATGCAATAGTAGTAGTAGTAGTCGTAGTAGAAGTAGTAGTTGTTATAGTAGTAGGGCGCGAAGTAGTAGCAGTAGTGGTACTAGTAGTTGTAGTAGCAGTAGTGGTAGAATTAGTAGTCATAATAATATTAGTCGTAGGTGTAGTAGTAGAAGTATTAGTAGTAGCAGCAGCAACAGCAGTAGTAGAACTAATAGTTAGCGTAGTAGTAGTAGTAGCAGTAGTACTAGTAGAAGTAGTAGTACTAGTATTAGTAGTAGTAGTAGTAGTAGCAGCAGTAGTTGTAGTAGTAAGAGTAGAAGTAACGATGGAATTAGTTGTAGTGGCAGCAGAAGTAGTAGAGTAGTAGCAGTAGGCATAGTAGCAGTATTAGTAGTTGTAGTCAGAGAATTTGTAGTAATTGTAGTGAGAGTAGTAATGGTGGTTGTAGTAGGAGTAGTAGTAGTTGCAGTTGGGGTAGTAGTAGAAGTAGTAGGAGTTGTAGTAGTAGTAGTCGGTGTGGTAGTAGTATTAGTAATAGTAATAGGAGTATTACGAGAAGTAATAGTTGCAGTCGGAGTAGTAGTAGTTGTCGTAGCAGTAGTTGTAATACTAGTAGTAGTAATCGTAGTAGTTTTAGGAGTAGTAGTAATTATAGTAGTAGTAGTTGCAATTGTACTGTAGTAGTACTAGCAGCATCAGCAGCAGTGTCGTTTTAGTAGTAGTAGCCATAGTAGTTGTAGTCACCGTAGTAGTAGTAGAAACAGCAATAATAGTAGCAGTAGTAGTCATTGTTCTAGTAGTAGTAGTAGTAGCAATAGTAGTACGATTAGCGGCAACAACAGCAGTAGGAGTCATAGTAGTAGTGGTAGTAGCAGTAGTAAAATGTTATAGTGGTAGTAGTAGCACTAGCAGTATTATGAGTAGTAGTAGCAGTAGTAGTAATTGTAGTAGTAGTAGTATTAGTATTAATCGTAGTAAGATAAGTTGTACTAGTAGTATCAGTATTAGCAACAGTAGCAACGACAATGGTTGTAGTGGTAGCACCAATAGTGGTAGCCGCAGTTGTAGTAGTAGCAGAAGTAGCAGAAACAATAATAGTAGTAGAAATAGTAGTAGCTATGGTGCCAGCAACAACAGTAGTCGCAGCTGTAGTAGTAGGAGTAGTTGTAGTAGAGACAGCAGCAGCAATAGTAGTAGCAAAAGCAGCAGCAGTAGCAGTAGTAGCAGTAGAAGTAGTAGCAGAAGTAGTATCAGAAGTAGTAGTAGTAGTAGTAGTAGCAATAGGAGTAGTACTTGTTGTTGTTGTAGCAGTAGGAACAACAGTCTACAACAACAGTAGTTGCAGTAATAGTAGCAATAGTAGTAGTAGTAGTTGTTGTTGTTGTTGTAGTAGTAGTAATAGTGGTAGTTGTAGTAGTTGTAGTTGTTGCAGTAGCAATAGTAGTGGTTGCCGCCGTACTATTTCTAGTTGAAGTAGAAGCAGCAGTAGCATTTGTAGTAGTAACAGTTGTGGTAGTAGTAGTAGTTGTAGTAGTAGTAGTAGCAGGAGTAGTAGTAGTATTAGTTCTAGTAGTGGTTATTGTAGAAGTAGTAGCAGCAGTACTAGTACTAGATGTAGCCTCAGTCGTCGTAGTAGTAATAGTAACAGTAGTCATTGTAGTAGTAGCAGCAGCAGTAGTATTTGTACCCTCTTACTACTACCACTAAAACTACCATTGCTACTACTACTTCTGTTTCTACCGCAACTACTGCAACTACTACTACTACTCCTCCTCCTCCTCCTCCTCCAACTCCTACTCCTATTGTGACCCCTACTATTACTTCTGCTACAACTGCTACTACAACTACTACTACTGCAACTGCTACTTCAACAACTATTGTTGCTCCTATTATCGAAACTACTACTACTACAACTACTGCTACTACTACTACTACTCCTATTACAACTACAGCTCCAAACACTCCTACGACTTCTACGACTACTGCTCTAGCGGCGACTACAACTACTAACCTCCTACTACAACAACTACTACTATTGATGTTGGTAGTACTACTATTCTGACTATTGCAACTGCTACCATTGCTCCTACTAGTATTACTACTACTACTACTACTAATCGTACTAATACTGCCACTCCAAACACTCCTACTACTACTACTACTGCAACAATTGTTACTGCTACTACTACTACTACTACTCCGACTACTACTTCTACTACTATTACTTCTACTACTGCTCCTGCTACTACTGTTGCTGCTGCCACCACTACTACTATTACTACTACTATTACTACTACTACTACTACTACTACTATTCCTACTCCTACTGCTGCGACAACTACTCTCTCCTACAACTACTACTACATCCACTACGACTCCTACTGTCACTCCTCCTCCTCCTCCTCCTCCTACTACTACTACTACTAATACTACTACTAGAATAACTACTACTACTACCAATACCAATATTACAACTAGTATTGCTACTGTTGCTACTATAACAACTACTACTACTACTACTACTACTACTACTACTACTACTATTACTACTACAAATACTACTCCTACTGCTACTACAACTAGTCCTATTACTACAACAACAATTACAACTACTACGATTTATACTACTACCCCTACTACTAACATTACTGTTGGTACTACTACTACTACCACCACCACTACTACTACTACTACTCCAACTACTACTACTACTACTGCTACAACTACTCCTACTGCAACTCCTAGTACTTCTCCCACTTCTAGTACTACTACTACCCCTACTCGAACTACTACTACTGCTACTACTACTACTACTAATACTACTACTAATACTACTACTACTACAACTACTGCCACTACTACTACTCCTAATTTTACTCAAACAACTAAAACTACTGGTACTACTACTACCTCTACTACAACGAGTACTACTTCTAATGCTACAATTGCTACTATCACTACTACTACTACTACTACTATTACTCCTCCTGTAGCTACTACTACTACTACTACTACTACTACTTCTACTACTACTACTACAACAACTACTACTACTACTACCAAGAGTAATATTATAACTACCGTTGCTATTGTTGCTACAACAACTACTACTTCTACTACTACTGTTATTACTACTATAAATACTACTCCTATTGCTATTACTACTAGTCCTATTACTACGACAACAACTACTACTACTACAATTTATACTATTACCACTACTACTACCACTACGGTGGTTGTTGCTACTACTACTACTACTAATACCACTACTACTACTGCTCCAACTACTACTACTACTGCTACTACTACGCCTAGTACAACTCCTAGTACTTCTCCCACTCCAACTAGTACTACTCCCCTTACTCCAACTACTACAACAACAACAACTACTACTACTAATACTACTATTACTACCACTACCAGTACAACAACTACTCCTACTACCACTACTACAACTCCTACTTCTCAAACTGCAACTACTGGCACTACTACTACCTCTACTACAGTGAGTACTACTTCCAATACTACAACTTCTCCTACTACTACTACTACAACTACTCCAACAGCTACTACAACTTCTCCAACTATTACTACTACTACTGCTGCTACTACTACCATATCTACCACTAATACTATTGCTTCCACTGCAACAACAACAACAACAACTACTACTACTGTTGCTGCTACTACTACAAAACCTCCTCCTCCTCCAGCTACTACTACCACTACTACTACTAGTACTACCACATTTACTACTACTACCACAACTACTACTACTACTACCACCACTACTACTAGAACTACTTTTGCTGCAACTACTACTACTTACGCTACAACTACCTCTACTAATACTTAAACTACTACTACAACTATTTCTCCTACTACTGCTACTACTTCAGCTACTACTATGACTACTACTACTACAAGTACTTCTACTACTACTGTTACTACTACTACCGCTACTACTACGACTACATCAACAAGAATAACTACTATTGCTACTCCTGCCACTACTACTGCTATGATTACTACTACAACTACTTTTGTTGCTACTACCAGAACAACTACTATTGTGGCCACTACTAATGCTAATACCTCTACTACTGCTACTACCGCTATTTCCACCACCACTATTGCTACTACTCTTATTAGCACTACTACTACTACTACCATAACTACTACTACTATTACTAATATTACTGCTACTTCTACTTCTACTACTACTGTTACTACTACTAGTATAACTATTATTGCTGCTGCTTCTACTACCACAACAACTACTACAATTGCTACTACTACAACTACTACAACTACAACTGCTGCTACTGCTACAGCTACAACTATTGCTACAACTAGCCCTTTTACTACTAGTACTACTGCTACAACAGCTACTACTACTACTACTACTACTACTACTACTAGTACTACTACTAACTCTACTACTACTATTGCTGCTACTATTACTACACTACTACTACAACAACAACTACTACTAGCAGTACTACTACTAGAACAACTCCTGCTATTACTACCACCACCACCACCACCACTACTACTACTACTATAACTACTCCTACCACGACTACTACTGCTGCTACTGCTACTTCTACTGCTGGTCCCATTACTACTACCACTTCTACTAGAACTACCACTACTTCTACTACTACAACTTCTGTTACAACTAATACTAGCACTATTGCAACTGAAATAGCTACTATTACTACTACCAGTACCCACACCTACTAGTAATGCAACTAATACTGCAACAAATATAGCAACTGTAGCTGATACTACTACTACAACGGCTACAACTACTACAATTACTACTACTTCTACTTCTGTTGTTAATGCTACTACTTCTGCTACTACAACAACTACTACTACTAATACTACTACTACTATTACTACTACTACTGTAACTACTACGACTACAACAACAACTACTAAAACTACCACTCTTGCTACTACTACAGCTATGAATACGACTAGTACTACTTCTACGGATACTACTATAACTACTATTATTGCCACTACTGCGGCTGCTACAACCTCTACTACAACTACTGCTGCAACTACCACTACAGTAGCACTACACCACTAGTACAACTACTACTATTGCTACTATGATTACTCCTACTATTACGATGACTGCTACTACTACTGCTGCTGCTGCTACTACTACGACTTCTACTACTACTCCTGCTGCTACACTACTACTACTACTACTCCTCCTCCTCCTCCTTCTCCTCCTACTACACTACAATTACTACTACTACTACAACTACTACAGTACTACTACTATTACTACACTACTACTAGTACACTACTACTACTACCACTACTACTATTGCTACTACTACTGCTGCTACTACTATTACAACTACTACTACTACTGCTACTACTACTGCTACTACTCCTACTACTACACTACTACTACTATTCCTACTACTACTACTTCTATTTCTACTGATACTACTACTTCTACTACTACTACTACTACAACAACAACAAGAACAACAACAACAACAACAACAACAACAACAACTACTACTACTATTACAACTACTACGACTACTACTGCTGCTGCTGCTACTACTACTACTACTACTACTACTACTCCTCCAATTGTCACTTCTACTACTCCTATTACTACTGCTACTGCTGCTGCTGTTGCTACTACTCCTATTGCTACTACTACTACTCCTACTTCTACTATTGCTACTTCTGCTGCTACTTCTACTACTTCTACTACTACTACTACTATTGCTACAGCTGTTGTTGCTACTACTGCTACTAGTTCTATATTATTACTACAACCACTACTACTAGCACAACTACAACTCCAGCAACTACTACTATTAAAACTAATAATACTACTACTACAACTACTACTAGTAATAGTAATACTACTACTTCTACTACTACTACTCGAACAACTACTACTACTACTACAACTCCTACTACTAGTACTAATACTATTACTTCTACTACTACTACTCGAACAACAACTACTACTACTACAACTTCCAATACTCCTCCTCCTACTACTACTCGAACTACCTGTTCTACTACTACTACTACTACTACTATTACTACTACTACCACTACTACTACTACTACCACCACTGCTACTACTACTACAACTCCAACTCCTACAGCTACTCCTACTACTACTTCTACAACTACAAATACTACTACGACAACTACTAATGCTACTACTACTTCTACTACTATTGATGCTACTATTACTGAAACTATTGCTACTGCTACTACTATTACTACTACTATAACTCCTATTTCCACAACTACTTCTACTACTACTGCAACTACTACTACTACTACTCCTACAACAACTACTACTACTCCGAACACTCCTATGACTTCTATGACTACTACTCCAACTACTAGTACAACTACTACACCCCTACAACTACTATTACTACTACTACTACTATATCTACTACTACTACTGCTACTATTACTACTATTACCACTACTCCCACTACTACTACTGCACCTACTACTATTACAACTACTACTACTACTAGGCGTACTAATACTACTACTCCAAAGACTCTTTGTACTACTACTACTGCAATAACTGCTATTGCTGCTGCTACTACTACTACTACTCTTACATCAACTCCTACTACTTCTACCACTCCTACTCCTACTAGTACCCCTACCCCCACTACAACAACTACTACTACTATTACTACAACTACTACTTCAACTACTACTATTGCTACTACTACTACTATTACTACTACTTCCACTACTAGAACAATTGCTTCTACTACTACTCCTTCTACTAGTAATACTACAAATACTAATACTAACACTACTACTTCTACTACTACTACTCCTACGCCAACTCCTTCTACTACTCCTACTACTAGTCCAACTCATACATCAACTGCTATTACTACTACTCCTACTACTAATATTAACACTACTACAACTATGACTACTATTACACCTAACACTCCTGCTATTGCTGTAGCTATTACAACTACTACTTCAGCGTCTATAGTAACTACTACTACTGCTGCTCTTACTACAACTACAATTGCGACTACTACTACTACCACCACCACCACCAATAATATTCCTACTACTACTCGTACTACTACTACTACAAGAACTAATACGACTATGACTACTACTATTCCTCCCACTACTACAACTACTACTATCACTGCTACTAATATTCCAACTACTACTACTACTACTACTCTAACTACTCCTACCATGACTACTACTACTATGACAACTACTATTGCTACTGCTACTGCTACTACTAGTCCTATTACTACTACTAGTACAGCTATTATTACTACTACTACTTATGCTATGACCACCACTACTACTACTGCAATTGAAATAACTACTACTATGACTACTAGTATGGCACCTGCTAGTACTACTACTTATATTGCAACAAATACAGCCAATGTGGCTAATTCTTCAACTACAATTGCTACTACTACTAGTACAAATACCATTATAGCTACTATTACTACTACTACTATAAATATTACTATTACTGCTGCTACTGCTATTGCTGCTGCTCTTACTGCTACTGCCATTAAAACGGCCATGCCTATTGCTACTACTGGGACAGCTACCACTACTACTACTACAATTGAGACTACTACTACTACTAATGCTACAGCAGTTACTACGAATACTACTACTGCAACTACTACTACTACTACTGCAACTTCTTCTATTGCAACTTCTGCTGCTTCTGTTGCTACTACTACTACTCCTACTACTACTACGACTACTGCTACTACTAATACTAGTACTACTACTACTACTACCTACTACCACTACTACAAATACTACTATACTTGCTACAGCTACTACCCTTACTACTTCAATGACTACTACTACATTTTCTATTATTTATACTACTCATACTACAACTACTACTTCTACTGCTACTACTAGTACTGCTCCTCCTCCTCCTCCTCCTCCTCCTACTACTACTACTTGTACTACTATATCTACTACTACAACTACAGCTACTACTACCACAACTTCTACACCATGTACTACTATAACTATTGTTACTATAACATGTACTACTACTTCTACTTCACCTGTTATGGCTACTACTTCTGCTACTACTACCAATACTACTACTACTATTGCTATTACTTCTACTACTGCAACTACTACGGTTATAACAATAATAACTACTACTACTACTATGACTATGACTACTACTACTTCTACGGCTACTATTACAACTACTAGTACTGCTACTACTGCTACTACTGCTACTGGTACAACCTATACTACTACTATTACTACTACTACTATAACTACACTACTACTATACTACTACTACAATAACTACTATTGCTACTATAACTATTCCTGTTACTATTACTATTGCTTCCACTAAGACTACTACTACTACAACAACTACTACTACTACGACTACTACTACTTCTACTACTACTACTACGACTCCTATCACTACACTTCTACTACTATTGTTGCAACTACTACTGCTCCTACTACTGTTACTACTACTTCTACTACTAATACTACTACTATAACTACTACTACTACTAAAACTACTATAGCTACTACTGCAACTACTACTACTACTACCACTACTAGTACTACTACTACCACTACCACACCTATTGCTACTACTACTACTCCTCCTCCTCCTCCTACTACTACTACTACTTCTACTACAACTACTATTAGTACTACAACAACAACAACAACAACTACTACTACTGTTGCTACTGCTGAAGCTACTGCTACTAGTACAATACTACTACTGCAACTAATACTTCTAGCACTGCTACTACTCCAACAATTACTACTATTACTACTTCTAATACTACTACCACTACTATTACTACAAGATTACTACTACAACAACTACTTTTGCTACTACTACTACAACTCCTACTACTATTACTACTGCTACAACTATGAGTACTCCCACTGGTTCTACTAATACTACCACTACTACTACTACTACTACTACTACTACTACTGCTGCTGCTGCTGCTACTACTACTACGAGTAGTAGTAGTAGTAGTAGTAATAGGAGTAGTAGTAGTAATAGCAGTAGTAGTAGTAGCAACAGCAACAACTACAGTAGTAGGAGTAGTAGTAATAGTCATAATAATAGTAGGAGTAGTAGTAGCAGTTGTAGGAGTAGTAGTAGGAGCAGAAGTAGTACTAGTAGTAGTAGGAGTTGTAGAAGTAGTAGTAGTTATTGTAGTACTTATAGTAATAGGAATTGTTATAGTAGTTGTAGTCATAGTAGTTATGGTAGTTGTAGTAGATATAGTAGTAGAAATAGTAGTAGCAGTAGGAGTAGTAGTAGTAGTCAACGTAATAACAGCAGTAGTAGTTATGGTAGTAGAGGTATCAATAGTAGTAATAGCTGTTGTTGTAGTAGTAGTTGTTGTTGTAACAACAGCAGTAGTGGTTGTAGTTGTAGTTGTGGGAGTAGCAGCAGTAGTTGTACTAGTAGTCGAAGTAGTAGTTGTAGTTGTTGTTGTTAATGTCATGGTAGTAAAACTAATAGTAGTAGTATTAGTAGTAGTAGTAGTAGTAGTAGTAGTAGTCGTCTTAGTAGTAGTAGTAAAAGTATTACTAGTTGTAGTAGTGGCAGTAGTAGTAGGAGGAGGAGTAACAGTAATAGTAGTAGTAGTAGAAGTAGCAATAGCAGAAGTAGTGGTGGTAGTAGTAGTAGTAGTAGTAATAGCAGTAATAAGAGCAGTAGCTACAATAGTAGTAGCAGTAGTATTAGTGGAAGTAGTAGCTGTAGTAGTAGTACTAATGGTAGTAGTAATTGTAGTAGCAGTAGTCGTAGTTGAATTAGTTGTGTAGTAGTAGTAGTAGTTGTTGTTGTAGTTGCAATAGCAGTAGCAGTTGGAGTAGTAGAAGTAGAAGTAGAGAAGTAGTAGTAGTAGTAGGAGTAGTAGTAGTAGTAGTAGGTGTAGTAGTAGTAGCAAAAGCAATAGTAATAGTAGAAGTATTAGTATCAGAAGTAGTTGTAGTAGCATTAGTAGTAGAAGTAGTAGTAGTAGGAGTGCTAGTAATTGCAATAGGAGTTATAATAGTAGTAGCAATTTGACTACCAATAGTAGTAGTAGTAGTAGTAGTCACCGTAGTAGTAGTAGCCACTATAGTAGTAGTAGTAATAGCTATAGCCATGGTAGTATTAGTAGCTGTAGTAGTAGTAGTAGTAGTACTGGTTGTACTGATAGTAGTTGTAGTAGTAGTACTAGTAGTAGTAGTCGTGGTTGTTGTTGTTGTTGCTGATGTTGTGTTAGTAGAAGTTGTATTGCTAATATTAGTGGTAGTAGTAGTAGTTGTTGTTGTTGTTGCAAAAGTAGCAATAATAGTAGTAGTAATAGTAGAAGTAGTAGTAGTAGTAGTAGTAGTTGTAGTAGTAGTAGTGGTAGTAGTAGTAGTAGTAGTAGTAGTAGCAGAGGAAGAAGAAGTAGCAGTATTAGTAGTTTTTGTAGTAGTAGTTGTAGTAGTAGGAGTAGTAGTTGTAATAGTAGTAGCAACAATAGTATAAGTTTGCAGTAGGAGTAGTAGTATAGAAGTAATAGTAGTGGTAGTAGTAGTTGTAATTGTAGTAGTAATAGCAGGAGATGTTGATATAGTAGTAGTACTAGGAGTAGTAGTGGTAGTAATAGTAGTAGCAATAGTTATAGTAGAAGTAGTAATGGTAGTAGTAGTAGTAGTAGTACTGGTAGTAGAAGTCATGGTTGTAATAGTATTAGTAGTTATTGTTGTTGTTGTTGTAGCAGTAATAATAATAGTAGTAGCAATAGGAGTAGTAGTAGTAGTCGTAGTAGTTGTAGTCATAGTAGTAGTGGTAGTAGTTGTAGTAATATGGGAGTAGTTGTTGTTCTTGTTGTTATAGTTGTAGTTGTAATATTAGTAATCCAACTAGTAGTTGTTATAGTTGTAGTAGTAGTAGAAATAACAGCAGCAGTGGTAGTAGTAGTAGTAGTAGTGGTAGTAGAAGGAGTTTTAGTTGTAGTAATAGAAGAAGTAGTTGGAGTTGTAGTACTAGTAGTAATAATAGTAATTGTTGAAGTAGAAGTAGTAACAGTAGTAGAAGTAGTAGTAGTTATTGTATTAGTGGTAGAAGTAGCAGTAGTAGTTGTAGTATTAGTCGTATTGGTAGTACCAGTAATAGTAGTAGCTGTTGTAGCCGTAGCAGCCACAGTAGTAGTAGTACTAGTAGCCGTAGTAGTAGTTTCTGCTTGTGTTGTTGTAGTACTAGTAGTCAGAGTAGTAGTTTAGCAGTAGTAGTAGTAGTAGTAGTAGTAGTAGTAGTAGTAGTAGTACTAGTAGTTGCAGTAGTAGTAGTAGTAGTAGTTGTAGTAGCAGTAGAAGTACAAAAAATACTAGTAGCAGTTGTAGTAGTAGCTGTAGCAGTAGAAGTAGTACTAGTAGTTGTTGTTGTTGTTGTTGTTATTATTGTCATAATAGTAGTATTAGTAGTAGAAGTAATAGTAATGGTAGTAGTAGTTATTGTAGTAGTGGTACTAGAATTAACAGCAACAGTAGTATTTGTAGCAGCAACATCTACTGCAGAAGTAGTAGTAGTCATTATTCTTGTCATAGAAGTAATAGTCAAACGAGTAGTAGTAGTAGTAGCATTAGTTGTAGTGGTAGTTGCAGTAGTACAAGCAGTAGTTAAAGTAGTAGTAGTAGAAGCAATATTTGTAGCAGTAGTAGCAGAAGTATTAGTAGAAGAAGCAGTAGCAGCAGTTGTTGTAGTGGTCATAGTAGTACTAATGGTAGTTGTTGCAGTAGGTGTAGTGGTGGTAGTAGTAGCAGTAGTAGTAGTAGTAGAAGTAGTAGCCGTGGTAATTGTAGAAGTAGTAGTAGGAGTCATTGTAGTAGTAGGAGTAGTAAAATAGTAGTAGAAGAAGTAGTAGTAATAGAAGTAAAAGTACAAGTAGCAGTAGTAGTAATAGTCAGAGTAGAAGTAGAAGTAGTAGTAGCAGTAGTAGTTGTTGTTGTAGTAGTAGTAGCTGTAGTGGTAGTAGTAGGAGGAGGACAAGTAGTACTAGTAGTCATTGTAATAGCAGTAGTCATAGAAGTAGTAGTATCAATAGTCGTAATTGTAGTAGTTGTAGTAGTAGCAGCAGTAGCAGCACTCGTAGTAGTTGTAGTCATAGTAGTCATTGTAGCTGTTGTTGATGTTGTGGTAGTAGAAGTAGTAGTACTACTATTAATAGTAGTAGTAGTAGTAGTAGTAGTTTTAGTAGTAGTAGTAGTAGTAGTAGTAGCAGTGGTGGTAGTAGTAGTAGTAGTAGTAATAGTAATAGCAGTACTAGCAAAAGTTGCAATTGTAATAGTAGTAGCAGTAGAAGTTGCAATAGTAATATAGTAGTTGTAGCAGTAGTTGTAGTAGTAGTAGTAACAATTGCAGCAAGAGCAGTAGCTATAATAGTAGTAGTAGTAGTAGTGCTAGTAGTAGCAGTAATAGTAATAATTATTGTAGTAGTAGTAGTAGTAGGTGTGGGAGTCGTAGTTGTAGTACTAGCAGGAACAGTAATAGTAGTTCTTGTAGAAGTAGTAATAGTAGTAGAAGTAGAAGTAGTTATCATCGTAGTAGTAGTAGTAGTTGAAGTAGTAGTAGTAGTAGTAGTAGTAGTAGTAGTAGTAGTTGTAGTAGTAGTAGCAGTAGTAAAAGTAGTAGTAGTAGTATTAGTAACAGTAGTGGAAGTAGTAGCAGCAGCAGTAGTAGTAGCAGAAGTAGCTGTAGTTGCAGAAGTAGTATTGGTAGTATGTGCAAAAGTTGTAGCAATTGTAGTATTAGTAGTAGTAGGGGCAGAAGTTGTATTGTAGTAGTAGTAGAAGTAGTATTAGTAGTAGTAATATGAGAATTTGTAATAATTGTAGTAGTTGTTGTAATAGTTGTAGTTGTCGGAGTAGTAGTAGTTGTAGCAGTAGGAGCAGTTGTAGTAGTCGTAGGAGAAGTAGCAATATTAGTAGTTGTAATAGTAATGGTAATTATAGTAGTAATAGTAGTAGTAGTAATTGTAGGAGTAGTAGCAGTACTTATAGTAGTAGTAGTAGTAATAGTAGTAGTTGTAGAAGTAGTAATAGTAGTAGGTGTAGAAGTAGTAGTAGTAGTAGTAGTAGTAATAGTTGTAGTAGTAGTGGTAGTAGTACTAGTAGTAGAAGTAGTTGGGATAGTAGTAGCCATGGCTGTGCAATAGTACTACTAGTAGTAGTAGTTGTTCTTGTTGTTGTTGTAGTAGTGTTAGTAGTGGTGCTAGTAGTAGTATTA
The DNA here is from genome assembly GCA_005019695.1 of Trichopus zeylanicus subsp. travancoricus. NCBI lineage: Eukaryota > Viridiplantae > Streptophyta > Magnoliopsida > Dioscoreales > Dioscoreaceae > Trichopus > Trichopus zeylanicus. The sequence continues at coordinate 201,930 of RXID01021950.1, forward strand.
GTGGTAGTAGTAGGAGTATTAGTAGTACTACTAGTATTAGCGATAGTAGTTGGAGTATTAGTAGCTGTAGTAGTAGTAGTAGTAGTAGTAGTAGTAGTAGTAGTTGTAGTAGTAGTAACAGTTGTAGTAGTGGCAGCAAGAACAGTTGTTGTTGTTGAAGTTGTAGTATTAGTAGTTGCAGCAGCAGTTGTAGTATTAGTCATAGCAGTAGTAGTTATTGTTGTTGTAGTCGTAGTAGTGGTACTACTACTACTACAGCTATTCCTACTCCTACTCCAACTACTGAACTACTACTACTCTCTCCTACTACTAGTGCAACAGCAACTACGACACCAACTACAACTCCAAATAAGACTATTACTACTACTACTACTACTATGACTAATACTCTACTACTACTACAAATACTAACATTATAGCTACTTTTGCTACTGCTGCTACTACGATGACAACAACGACAACAACTACGACTGCTAGTACAAAAACTACTCCTATTGCTACTACCAGTAGTCCTATTACTACTACTACTGCTACTACGAATTATAAGACTACCACTACTATAACAACTACTCTTACCGATACTACTACTACTACTACTACAATTATTACTACTACTCCTATTGCTACTACTATTAGTCCTATTCCTATTTCTACTACTACTACTACTCTTGCGATTGTTGCTACTACTACTATTACTACTACTACTCCTACTCCTACTATTACTTCTACTACTACTAGCACTACTACTCCTACTGCAAACTATTTCTACCACTCCTACTACTACTACTATCCCTACTCTAACTGTTACTAATACTACTCTTCCTACTACCACTACAACTACTTCATCTACTAGCACGACAACTACTCTTACTGATACTACTACTACAACATCTACAACTATGGGCGCAGCTACTACTTCTACTACCGCAACTACATCAACTACAACTACTTCAAATGCCACAACTGCTTCTTATACTACTACTACTCCTCCTACCGCTACTGCTACAACTCTTACTGTTACTATTACTATTACTACTGCTACTATTACTATATCTACTACTACTACTACTACCACCACCACTACTACTGCTAATACTTCTGCTATTACTACAACTACTGCTACTACTACCTCTACTACTACTGAATCTACTACTATGGCTAATTCTCCTATTACTGCTACTACTGTTTCTACAATTACTGCTACTGCTACGATGACGACAACAACAACAACAACTACTACTACTCCTCCAACTACTATTACTATGATTATTACTACGACTACTGCTGCTACTACTACAACAACTACTACTGCTACTACGAACACTGTTACTACCACTATTACCGCCGCTACCACAACTACTATTCCTATTTCCACTACTACTGCTAAAACGACTACTACTACCACTACAACTACTGCTACTACTTCTATCACTACTATTATTGCTGCTACTTCTGCTTCTGCTACGACTATTGCTACAACCGGTACTATTACTATTACTGCAACTTCTACTACTACAACTGCTACTACTACTATTACTACTACTACGACAACTACAGCTGCTACTGCAACTCTTACTACTATTGCAACGACTACTCCTTTTACTACTAGTACCACATCTACCAGTGCTACTACTGCTGCTGCTGCTACTACTACTACTACTTCTACTAGTACTACCTCTACTATTGCTGCTACTACTACTACTATTACAACTACTACTACATCTAGTACTAATACTACTAGTCCTACAGCTACTACTACTTATACAAGAACAACAACAACTACTACTACTACTAAAGCTACTGCTAGTACTACTGCTCCTCCTCCCCCTCCTCCTCATGCAACTATAACTGCTACTGCTAGTACTACCACATTTCGTACAACTACAGCTACTACTACTACTGCTGGTACAACTACCACTACTGCTGTTGCTATAAATACTACTATTTCTACTACAATCTCTACTACTACTAAAACTACTACTACTACTACTTCCCCTATTATTGCTACTACATTTGCTGCTGCTACGGTGACTATTACTACTACTACTATTACTACTACTTCCCCTTTAGCAGTAGCAGTGGTAGTATCTGTGGTAGCAGTCATAGTAGTTGTAGTAGTAATAGCAACAATAGTAGTAGAAGCAATGGTAGTAGCAATAGTAGCACCAATTATTGCAATAGTAGTAATTACAACGACAACAGGAGGAGGAGCAGTAGCGTAGTAGTAGTAGTAGTAGTAGTAGTAGTAGTAGTAGTAGTAGTAGTAGTAGTAGTAGTAGCAGCAGTAGTAGTAGAAGGCGCATTTGTCATTGTAGTAGTATCAGTAGTATTAGTAGTAGGAGAAGAAATAGTAGTAGTAGTAGGTGTGGTAGCTGCATTAGTAGTAGTAGTAGTTTTTGTTGTTGTAGTAGTAGTAACAGTAGTAGTAGAAGTTGCAGTAGTAGTAGTAGTTGTTGTTGTAGTAGTAGTTGTAGTAGTAGTAGTTTTAGTAGTTGGGGTACTAGTAGTAGTTGTTGTAGCAGTAGTACTAGCAATAGGAGTAATAGCAGTAGCAATAGTAGTTGCAGTCATTGCAGTAGCTGTAGTAGTCATAGTAGTAGTAGTAGAAGTAGTTGTTCCAATAGTTGTAGCAGTAGTAGCCGCAGTAGCAGTAATAGTTGTAGTAGGAGTAGCAGTAGTAGTAGAAGCAATAGTAGTAGCAATAGCAGTTGCTATAGGAGTAGTAGCTATAGCAGAAGTAGTAGCAATAGCAGTACTTGAAGTAGTAGTAATAATAGCACCAGCAATAGCGGTAATTGCATTAGAAGTAGTAATACTAGTAGGAGAAGTTGCCGCAATATGTCGTAGTAGTAGCAGTAGTAGTATGAGAAGTAGTAGAGGTAGTAGTAATAGTAGTAATAGTAGGAGATAAATTCGTAGAAGCAGTAGAAATAGTAGTAGCATTAGTTTCGATAGTGGCAAAAGTAGTTGTTGTTGTAGTAGAAGTACTATTAGTTTTCATAGTAGTAGTAGAAGTAGCAGTATTAGCAGTAGTAGCAGTAGTTGTTATAGTAGTCATAGTGGTTGTAGGACTAGTAGCATTTGTAGTAGTACCAGTAGTACCAGTAGTAGTACTAGTAATAGTAGGAGTATGGGAAGTAGTAGAAGCAATAGTAGTTGAAGAAGTAGTAGTAGTAGTAGCAGCAGCAATTGGTTGTAGTGCTAGTAGCATTTGTAGTAGTACCAGTAGTAGTACCAGTAGTAGTAGGAGTATGGGAAGTAGTAGCAGCAATAGTAGTTGAAGTTATAGTAGAAGTAGAAGTAGTGGTGGTAGTAGTATGAGTTGTAGTAGTTGTAATAGTAGTAGTAGTAGTAGTAATAGAAGTTGCACCAGAAGTAGTAGCAGCAGCAGTAGTTTTAGTAGGAGTAGCAATAGTACTAGCAGCAGTAGTTGTTGGGTTAGTAATTGTAGTTGGAGAAGTAGTCATAGTAGCAGAAGTATTAGCAGTAGCAATGGTAGTATCAGTAGTAGCAGTCACAGTAGTTGTAATAGTAGTAGCAATAGTAGTAGTAGAAGCTTTGGTAGCAGCAGTAGTTGCACCAATAATTGCAATAGTAGTAGTAGTGACATCAGGAGCAGTAGTACTAGTGTAGTAGTAGTAGTAGGAGAAGAAATTGTAGTAGCAGTAGCAGCAGTAGGAGTAGTAGGCGTGGTAGCTGCATTAGTAGTAGTAGTAGTGTAGTAGCAGTAGTAGTAGTAGCAGTAGCAGTAGAAGCAATAGTAGTAGTAGTAGTTGCAACAGTAGTAGTAATAGTTATAGTCGTAGTAGCAGTAGTAGTAATAGTAGCGATAGTGATAGTAATATTAGCTGTAGTAGTTAAACTAGGAGTACTAGTTGTAGCAGCGGTAGCAGTAGTAGTATTTGTAGTAGTAGTAGTAGTTGCAACAGTAGTTGTCTCGGTAGAAGTAGTAGTAGTAGTCATAGTAGGAGATGTAGTTGTTGTTATAGTACTAGTAGCAGAAGTAGTAGAAGTAGTAGTAGCGGAAGTAGTAGTAGTCCGAGAAGTAGTAGTAGTATTAGGAGTAGTAGTAGTAGTAGCTGTAGAAGTGTTAGTAGTCGTACAAGCATCAGTAGTAGTTATATTAGTATTAGAAGCAATAATGGCAGTAGTAGTAGTAATAATAGTAGTTGTTGTTGTAGTAGTAGTCATAGTAATAGTAATTGTAGCAATCAATGCAGCTATAGTAGTAGTAGTAGTAGTATCCATAGTAGTAGTAGAAGTAGTAATAGCAACAGTAATAGGTGCAGTATTAGTAGTAGTAGTAGTAGTAGCAACAGCTGGAATTGTAGTAGTAGTGGAAGTAGAAGCAGCAGCAGTAGTAGTAGGAGTAGTTGCGGTAGTAGCAATAATGGTGGTAGTAGTAGTAGAAGCACTAGTAGCAGTTACGGTTGTAGTTGCTATAGCACTAGTAGTAGTCGTAGGAGTAGTGGTACTAGTAGTTGTAGTAGTAGATGTTGTTGTAGCAACTGTAATAGTGGTAGTGGTATTAGCTAAAGTTGTAGTAACAGCGGTAGCAATTTCAGTGGGAGTCAAATTAGCGGTAGAAGTAGTGGCAGTAGTAGCAGCAGTATTAGTAGTAGTTGTTGTTGTTGTAGTTGTGGCAGTTGTAGCAATAGCCGTAGTAGTGGTAGCAGTAGTAGTTGTAGTGGCAATCGAAGAAGTGGTGGTAGTAGTAGATGAGGTAACCATAATAATAGTAGTAGTAGAAGTTACGGTCGTAGCAGTACCAACAGCAACAGCAGCAGTAGTATGAGTAGTAATAGAAGGAGAAAGAGTAGTAATACTACTAGTAGTAGTAGTAATAGTAGTAATAATGTAGTTGCAGTAGTAGCTATAGTTGCAGCAGTAGCAGCAGCAGCAGCAGTAGTAGCAGTAATAGTAGTAGAAGTAGTAGTAGAAGTAGTAGAAGCAGTAGTAATAGTTGTAGCAGCATTAGTAGTAATAGTAGTGGCAGTCGTAGCTACGCTAGAAGGAGTAATAGCCATCGTTGTAGTGGTAGTAGTAGAAGAAGTAGCTGTTGCAGTAGAAGCATTAGTAGTAGTAGTAGTAGTAGTAGTAGTAGCAGTAGTAGTAGTAGTAGCAGTAGTAGTAGTAGATGTAGTCATAGTAGTAGGACAAGTCATAGTAGTAGCAGCAGCAGTCGCAGCTACCATAGTTGTAGTAGTAGTAGTATTAGTAGTAAAAGTAGTAGTAGTAGAAATATTTGTAGTGGTAGTAGAAGAAGTAGTACTAATAGTAGCAGTAGTAGTAGTAGTATTAGTAGTACTTGTAGTTGCAGTAGTAGCAGAAGTAGTAGGAGTATTATTAGTAGGGATAATAGCGGTAGTAGTAGTAGCAACAGCAGTAGTAGTTGTTGTAGTAGTTGTAGTAGTCGTAGTTGTTGTTGTAGCAGTAGTAGTGGCAATAGTTGTTGCAGTAGTTACAGTAGTTGTAGTAGCCGTAGTTGCTGTAGAAGTAGTGGTTGCAATAGTTGTCACAGTAGTAGCCATAGTAGGAGTAGTAATAGTTGTAGTAGAAGTTGCAGTAGTAGTAGAATCTATAGTAGTAGCAGTAGTTGTTGTTGTAGGAGTAGTAGTACTAGCGATAGCTGTATTAGCTGCAGTAGAATTAGTAGCAGTAGTAGTAGTTGAAGTAGTAGTAGTAATAGCACTACCAGTAGCAGAAGTTGCAGCAGCAGCAGTAGTTCTAGTAGTAGAAGTAGCGGTAACATGAGTCGTAGTTGTAGTAGTAGTCGTAGTAGTAGTGATAGTTGTAGTAGTAGTAATTATAGGAGATAAATTCGTAGTAGCATTACTTTTGATTGCAGAAGTAGTTGTTGTTGTTGTAGGACAAGTACTAGTAGTTTTCATTGTAGTAGTAGAAGTACTAGTAGTTTTCATAGTAGTAGAAGAAGTCGTAGCAGTAGTTGTTATAGCAGTCGTAGTGGTTGTAGTACTAGTAGCATTTCTAGTAGTACTAATAGTAGCACGGGAAGTAGTAGTACGGGAAGTAGTAGTAGCAGTAGTAGTTGAAGTAGTAGTAGTTGTTGTAGTAGTAGCAATAGTAGCAGAAGTAGAAGTAGTGGCGGTAGTAGTAGGAGTTGTAGTTGTTGTAATAGTAGGACTAGTAGTAGTAATACAAGTTGCACAATAAGTAGTAGTAGCAGCAGTAGTTTTAGTAGGAGTAGCAGTAGTACTAGTAGCAGTAGTTGTTGCAATAGTAATTGTAGTTGGAGAAGTAGTCATAGTAGGAGAAGTATTAGCAGTAGCAATGGTAATATCAGTAGCAGCAGTCACAGTAGTTGTATTAGTAGTAGCAATAGTTGTAGTAGAAGCAGTGGTAGTAGCAATAGTAGCACCAATTATTGCAATAGTAGTAGTAATAGTAGTTATTGTTGTTGTAGTAGTAGTAGTAGTAGTAGAAGTCACATTTATCGTTGTAGTAGTAGCAGTAGTAGTTGTAGTAGGAGAAGAAATAGTAGTAGCAATAGTAGCAGCAGTAGTAGTAGATGTAGCTGCATTAGTAGTAGTAGTAGTAGTAGTAGTAGTAGTAGTAGTAGTAGTAGTAGTAGTTGTAGTAGTAGTAGCAGTAGTAGTAGCAGTAGCAGCAGCAGCAGTAATAGTAGTGGCAATAGTAATAGTTATAGTCGTAGTAGCAATATTAGTAATAGTAGCAATAGTGGTCGTAATAATAGCCTTAGTAGTTGAACTTGGAGTACTAGTTGTAGCAGTGGTAGCAGTAGTAGTATTTGTAGTAGTAATGGCAGTTGCAGCAGTAGTTGTTGCAGTAGAAGCTGTAGTAGGAGATGCAATAGTTGTTATAGTATTAGTAGCAAAAGTAGTAGAAGTAGTAATAGTAGCATAAGTATTAGTAGTATTAGGAGCTATTGTAGTAGCAGCTGTAGAAGTGTTAGTAGTCGTACCAGCATTAGTAGTAGTGGTAGCAGTAGTAGTAGTTAATTAGTATTAGCAATAGTAGCAGTAATAGTAGTAGTAGTAATAGTAATAGTAGTTGTTGTAGCAGTAGTCGTAGTAGTAGTAATAGTAGTAGTCAAAACAGCCGTAGTAGCAGTAATAATTTTCGTAGTAGCAGCAGAAGTAGTAATAGTAACAATAGTAGGCGCAGTATTCGTAAAAGCAGCAGCAAGAGTGGTAGTAGTAGTGGTAGTAGAAGTAGTTGTAGTAGTAGTGTACTAATAGTGGCAGTAGTAATAGTTATAGTCGTACCAGTGGTAGTAGTTGTAGTAGTATTAGTAGAAGTAGTTGAACTAGGAGTAGTAGTTGTAGCAGTCGTAGCAGTAAAAGTATTTGTAGTAGTAGTAGTAGTAGAAGTAGTAGTAGTTGCCTAGTAGGAGATGCAGTGGTAGTTATAGAATTAGCAGCAGCAGCAGCAGTAGTAGTAGTAGCAGAAGTAGTAGTAGGAGGAGAAGTAGTAGTAGTATTAGCAGCAGTAGTAGTATTAGCAGTAGAAGTGTTAGTAGTCCTAGTATTAGTAGAAATAGTTATACTGGCATCAGTAATAGTGGGAACAGTAGTAGCAGTAGTAGTACCAAAAGTAGTGACAGTAGTAGTAGCAATAGGAGTAGTAGTTGTACTAGTAACATTAGCAGAAGTAGTAGCAGTAGTTATAGCAGAAGAAGTCATAGTTATAGGAGAAGTTGTAGTAGTAGTAGTAGTGGAAATAGTAGTCGTAGTAGTAGTAGAACTAGTAATAGTAATAGTAGTAGTTGTTGTATTTGTAGTAGTAGCAATTGTAGCAGAAGTAATAATAGTAGTAGTTATTATTGTAGTAGTAGTCATGGTAGTAGTAGTAGTAGTAGTCATACCAATTGTAGTAGTAGTAGGTGTGGTAACAGTAGTAGTAGTAGCAACAGAAGTAGTAAGAGTAACAATAATAGGTGCAAAATTAGTAGTAGTTGTTGAAGCAGCAGTAGGAGTGGTAGTAGTAGTAGTAGTAGAAGCAGCAGATGTAGTTGTAGAGTAAGCTGAAGTAGGAGTGGTAGTAATAGTAGGAGCGGTAGTAGAAGTAGTAAGAGTAGTAGTAGCAGCAGTAGAAGTATAAGTTGTTGTAGTATTGGTAGTAGTAGGAGTATCAATAGTCACAGTAGTGGTTGTAGTAGTAGTAGTAGTAGTTGGAGTGGTAATTGTAGTAGTTGTTATTGTAGCAACAGTAATAGTAGCAATATTAGTGGTGGTGGTAGTAGTAGTAGTAGTAGTTGTTGTTGTTGTTGCAGTAGTAGTAGTGTTAATAGTAGTAGCAGTAGTAGTAGCAGTTGTAGCTGTAGCAGAACTAGTAGTACTAGTAGTAGTAGCATCAGTTACAGTAGTGGCAGTGATAGTAGTAGTTGTGGTAGGGATAGCAATAGTAGTAGCAGTGGTAGCAGTGGTAGCAGTGGTAGCAGTAGTAGCCGTAGTAGCAATACTAGTAGTAGTAGCAGTCATAGCAGAGTAGCAGAAGTAGTAATAATAGTGTAGCGGCAATAATAGTAGTAGTAGTGGTGGTGGTGGTGGTGGTAATAGTAGTACTGGTAGTAATAGTTGTAGTACTATTACTAGTAGTAGCAGTGATAGTGGTAGCAATAGTAAGATGAGGAGTAGGAGTAGTAGTACTAACAAAAGCAGTAGCTATAGTAATTGTAGTGGGAGAAGTATTAGTAGTAGCTGTTGTTGTAGCAATAGTAGAAGTAGTTTCGCAATAGTGGTCGTACTAGTAGTAGAAGTAGTATTAGTAATTACAATAGTACAAAGAGTAGTAGGTGTAGTACTAGTTGTAATAGTAGTAATAGGAGTTGTAGTTGTAGTATTAGTATTAGTATTAGTAGTGGCAGTAGCAGTAGTAGTACTAATAAGAGTAGTAGAGGTAATAGTCGTAGTAGTGGCAGTAGCAATAGTAGTAGCAGCAGTAGTTGTCGTAGCAGTAGTAGCAGTCAAAGTAGTAGTTGTTGTAGTAGTAGAATTTGTGGTAGGAGTAGCCGTAGCAGTAGTAGTAGTCGTAGTAGCAGAAGTAGCAGAAGTCCAAGTGTAGTAATAATAGTTGGAAAAGTTGTAGTAGCAGTAGTACTAGTACTAGCAGTAGTAGTAGTAATTGGAGTAATAGAAGTAGTAGTAGTAGCAGAAGGAGCTGTAGTAGTAGTACTAGTACTAGTAGTAGTAGTATTAGTAGTAGTAGTAGTATTAGTAGTAGTAGTAGTAGTAGGGTTAGTAGTAGTAGGAGTAGTAGTAGTAGTAGGTGTAGTTTTAGGAGTAGCAATAGCTGTAGTAGTAGTAGTAGTAAATGTAGTAGTACAATTAGCGGCAACAAAAGCAGCAGGAGTCGTAGTAGCAGTGGTAGCAGCAGCAGTAGTAGCAGCAGGATAAGTAGTAGCAGCAGTTATAATAGAGACAGCAGCAGCAATAGTAGTAGTAGTAGTAGCAGTAGAAGTAGTAACCGAAGTAGTATCAGAAGTAGTAGTAGTAATAGAAGTAGTAGTAGTACTTGTTGTTGTTGTAACAGTAGCAACAGCAGTAGTTACTGTAATAGTAGCAATAGTAGCAGCAGCAGCAGCAGCAGTAGTAGTAGTAGTAGTAGTGGTAGTTGTAGTAGTAGTTATGGTCATTGCAGTAGCAACAGTAGTGGTTGTAGCCATACTATTACTAGTTCAAGTAGAAGCAATAGTAGCATTTGTAGTAGTAACAGTTGTGGTAGAAGTAACAGTTGTAGTAGTAGTAGTAGTAGGAGTAGTAGTAGTATTAGTTCCAGTAGTGGTTACAGTAGAAGTAGTAGCAGTAGTAGTAGTAGCAGTAGGACTAGTACTAGTGGCAGCCTCAATTGTAGTAGTAGTAGTAGTAGTAGTAGTAGTAGTAGTAGTAGTAGTAGTAATAGTAGTCATTGTAGTAGCAGTAGTTGTAGTAGTATTTGTACCCTCCTACTACTACCAGTAAAACTACCATTGCTACTACTATTTTTGTTACTACTGCAACTACTCCAACTCCTACTCCTATTGCGACCCCTACTATTACTTCTACTGCTACAACTACTACTACTACTGCTACTTCTACAACTATTGTTGCGCCTATTATCGAAACTGCTGCTACTGCTACTATTGGTATTAATGATACTACTACAACCGCTATTACCATAAATACTACTGCTACTACTACTACTCCTATTACAACTACAGCTCCAAACACTCCTACGACTTCTACGACTACTGCTGTAGCTATGACTGCAACTACTAACCTCCTACTACAACAACTACTACTACGGTTGCTGTTGGTACTACTACTATTCTGACTATTGCAACTGCTACCATTGATCCTACTAGCATTATTACTACTACTACTAGTCGTACTAATACTATCACTCCAAACACTCCTACTACTTCTACTGCAATAATTGTTACTGCTACTACTATTACAACTACTATTACGATACCAAAAGTAGAATTGCCACTACTACAACTCCGACTACTACTACTACTACTGCTACTATGAATACTACTATTGCTATTACTTTTGCTACTGCTCCTGCTACTACTGTCGCTGCTGCCACCACTACTACTACTATTACTACTACTACTACTACTACTACTACTATTCCTACTCCTACTACTGCTGCTACAACTACTCTCTCCTACAACTACTACTACTACAGCCACTATGACCCCTACTGTCACTCCTCCTCCTCCTCCTCCTCCTCCTCCTCCTACTACTACTACTACTACTACTACTAATACAACTACTACAATAACTACTACTACTACCAATATCAATATTACAACTATTATTGCTACTGTAGCAAGAATAACAGCTACTATCACTACTACTGCTACTACTATTACTAATACAAATACTACTCCTACTGCTACTACAACTACTCCTATTACTACAACAACAACAACTACTACTACGATTTATGCTACCACCCCTACTACTAACATTACTGTTGCTACTAAAACTACTACCACTACTACTACTACTACTACTACTACTAATACTGCTACTACTACTACTCCAACTACTACTACTGCTGCTACTAATACTCCTCCTGCAACTCCTAGTACTTCTCCCACTTCTGGTACTACTACTATCCCTACTCCAACAACTACTACTACTACTACTACTACTACTAATACTACTACTACTACAACTACTAGCACAACAACTACTCCTACTGCCACTACTACTACTCCTACTTCTACTCAAACAACTACAACTACTGGCACTACTACTACCTCTACTACAGCGAGTACTGCTTATAATACTACAACTGCTACTACTACTACTACTACTGCTATTGTAGCTACTACTACTTCTCCAACTATTACTCCTCCTACTACTACTACTTCTACTACTACTACTACAACAATAACTACTACTACCAATAGTAATATTACAACTACTGTTGCTACTGTTGCTACAACAATAACAACTTCTACTATTACTGCTACTACTACTACAAATAATACTCCTACTGCTACTACTACTAGTCCTATTACTACAACTACTATTACTATTAATACGATTTATGCTACTGCCACTACTACTACCACTATGGTTGTTGTTGTTGCTACTACTACTACTACTAATACTGCTACTACTGCTACTCCAACTACTACTACTACTACTGCTACTACTACTCCTAGTACAACTCCTAGTACTTCTCCCACTCCTACTAGTACTACTACCCTTAACCCAACTACTATTACAACGAATACTACTACTACTAATACTACTATTACTACAACTACTAGTACAACCACTACTACTGCCACTACTACACCTCATACTTCTCAAACAACTGAAACTACTGGCACTACTACTACCTCTACTACAACGAGTACTACTTCTAATACTACAACTTCTCCTACTACTACTACGCCTCCTCCTCCTACAACAACTACTACTACTCCAACTATTACTACTGCTACTGTTGCTACTACTACCATATCTACCACTAATACTATTGCTTCTACTATTACAACAACAACTACTACTACTGCTGCTGCTGCTACCACTACTACAACACCTCCTCCTCCTCCAGCTACTACTACCACTACTACTACTACTAGTACCACATTTACTACTACTACTACAACAACTACTACTACCACTACTACTAGAACTACTTCTGCTGCAAATACTACTACTTACGCTACTACTACCTCTACTAATAATAAAGCTACTACTACAACTACTTCTCCTACTACTGCTACTACTTTTGCTACTACTACGACTACTACTACTACAAGTACTTCTACCACTACTGTTACTACTACTACCGTTGCTACTACGACTACATCAACAAGAACAACTACTATTGCTACTCCTGGCACTACTACTGCTCTGATTACTACTACAACTACTATTGCAGCCACTACTAATGCTAATACCTCTACTAATGCTACTAGCACTATTACCACCACTACTATTGCTACTACTCCTATTAGCACTACTACTACTACTACCATAACTACTTCTACTACTAATAATATTACAACTACTTCTACTTCTACTACTACTGTTACTACTACTAGTATAACTATTATTTCTGCTGCTTCTACTACCACAATAACTGCTACAATTACTACTACTACAACTACTACGACTCAACTGCTGCTACTGCTACAGCTACAACTATTGCTACATCTAACCCATTTACTACTAGTACTACTGCTACCACTGTTGTTGCTGCTACTACTACTACTACCACCACCACTAGCTCTACTGCTACTATTGCTGCTACTATTACTACACTACTACTACGACAACTACTACTAGCAGTACTACTACTACAACAACTACTGCTATTACTACTACTACTACCACCACCACCACCACCACTACTACTACTACTACTACTACTACTACTACTATAACTACTCCTACCACGACTACTACTACCACTACTGCTGCTGTTGCTGCTACTGCTACTTCTATTGCTAGTCCCATTACTACAACCACTGCTACTATTACTACCACTACTTCTACTACTGCAACTTCTTTTACGACTAATACTAGCACTATTGCAACTGACATAGCTACTGCTACTACTACGAGTACCCACACCTACTAGTAATGCAACTTATACTGGGACAAATATAGCAACTATAGTTGATACTACTACTACAACGGCTACAACTACTACAATGACCACGACTACTACTTCTACTTCTGTTGTTACTGCTACTATTTCTGCTGCTACAACAACAACAACAACAACTACTACTACTACTACTACTATTGTTACTACTACAGCTACAACTACTACGACTACTACAACAGGAACTACTAAAACTACTACTCTTTCTACTACTACTGCTATGAATACGACTACTACTACTTCTACTTGTACTACTATAACTACTACTGCTGTTGCTACTGCAGCTGCTACAACCTCTACTACAACTACTACTACAACTACTACTACACTAGTACCACACTACTATTACAACTACTACTATTGCTAGTGCGATTACTACTACTATACTACTACTACTCCTGCTACTACACTACTACTCCTCCTTCTCCTCCTCCTCCTACTACTACACTACTACTACTACGACTACTACAACTACTACACTACTACTACTATTACTACACTACTACTACTACACTACTACTACTACCACTACTACTATTGCTACTACTACTACTGATGCTACTGCTGCTGCTGCTACTACTACTGCTACTGCTACTGCTACTGCTACTGCTACTACACTACTACTTCTATTTCTACTAATACTACTACTTCGACTACTACAACAAAAATAACAACTAGTACTACTACTACTACTACTACTAATACTACTACTACTATTACTACTACTATTACAACTACTACGGCTACTACTGTTACTACTACTACAACTACTACTGCTACTGCTATTGCTGCTCCTGCTACTACTACTTCTATTGCTACTACTACTACTCCTACTTCTACTACTGCTACTTCTGCTACTACTACTACTACTTCTACTACTATTACTACTACTGCTGCTGCTGTTGATACTACTGTTGCTACTAGTTCTTTATTATTACTACAACTACTACTAGTAGCACAACTACAACTCCAACAACTACTACTATTAAAACTAATAATACTACTACTACAACTACTATTACTAGCACTAATACTACTGCTACTACTACTACTCGAACAACTACTACTACTACAACTCCTACTACTAGTATTAATACTATTACTTCTACTACTACTACTCGAACAACAACTACTACTACTACACCTTCCAATACTCCTCCTCCTCCGACTACTCGAACTACCTGTGCTACTACTACTACTACCACTACCACCACTACTACTCCAACTCCAACTCCAACTCCCACTGCTACTCCTACTACTTCTTCTACACCCACAACTACTACTACGACAACTACTAATGCTACTACTACGTCTACTACTATTGATGCTACTATTACTCAAACTACTGCTACTATTGGTATTGGTACTACTACTACAACTCCAATTTTCACAACTACTTCTACTACTACTACTCCTACACCAACTACTACTACTCCGAACACTCAGATGACTTCTATGACTACTACTCCAAGTACTAGTACAACTACTACACCCCTACTACTACTATTACTGCTACTACTACTACTACATCTACTTTTACTACTAGTGCTACTATTACTACTATTACTACTACTCCCACTACTACTACTGCCCCTACTACTATTGCTACTACTACTACTAGGTGTACTAATACTACTACTCCAATGACTCCCTCTACTACTACTACTGCAACAACTGCTATTGCTAATCCTACTACTACTACTCTTACGGCAACTCCTACTACTTCTACCACTCCTACTACTACTACTACCCCTACCCCAACTACAACAACTACTACTACTAATACTACAACTACTACTTCAACTACTACTATTGCTACTACTGCTACTATTACTACTACTTCCACTACTATAACAATTGCTTCTACTACTACTCCTTCTACTACTAGTACTACAAATACTAATACTGACACTACTACTTCTACTACTACTACTCCTACTACTACTCCTACTCCTACATTAACTCTTTCTACTACTCCTACTACTAGTCCTACTCGTACATCGACTGCTCTTACTACTACTCCTACTACAAATATTAACACTACTACTGCTGCAACTACTATTACACCTAACACTCTTGCTATTGCTGCAGCTATTACAACTACTACTTCAGCGTCTATAGTAACTACGACTATTGTTGCTCTTACTACAACTACAACTTCCACTACTACCACCACCACCACCACCACCACCACCAATAATATTTCTACTACTACTACTACTGCAAGAACTACTATGACTACTACTATTCCTCCTACTACTATAACTACTACTATCGCTACTACTAATATTCCAACTACTACTACGACTACTACTACTACTACTACTGCTATAACTACTCCTACCATGACTACTACAACTACTATGACTACTACTATTGCTACTGCTACTGCTACTACTAGTACTGCTACAGCTACTTCTAGTCCTATTACTACTACTACTACTGCTACTATTACTACTACTACTTATGCTATGACTACCACTACTACTACTATGACTGCTAGTACGACACCTACTTGTACTACTACTTATATTGCAACAAATACAACCAATGTAGCTGATACTTCAACTACAATTGCTACTACAACTAGTACAACTACTGTTATAGCTACTATTACTACTACTACTACAAATATTACTATTACTGCTACTGCTATTAAAACGGCCATGACTACTAATATTATTGGGAATGCTACTACTACTACTATTACAATTGCGACTACTATTGCTGTAGCTGTTGCTACTAATACTACTATTGCAACTACTACTACTGGTACAACTACTGCGACTACTACTACTACTGCTACTTCTTCTACTGCAACCTCTGCTGCTGCTGTTGCTACTACTATTACTCCTAGTACTACTACAGCTGTTGCTACTACTAATACAAGTACTACTACTACTACTACCTACTACCACTACTACAAATACTGCTATTCCTGGTACTGCTACTACCTTTACTACTATTACTGATACTACTAGTTCAATGACTACTACGACAACTTCTACTACTTATACTACTTGTACTACAACTACTGCTTCTACTGCTACTACTAGTACTGCTCCTCCTTCTCCTCCTCCTTCTCCTACTACTACTATTTGTACTACTACATCTACTGCTACAACTTCAACTACTACTATCACAACTTCTATACCACGTACTACTACAACTATTGCTACTATAACATATACTACTACTTCTACTTCACCTGTTACGGCTACTACTTTTGCTACTGCTACCAATACTACTATGACTATTGCTATTAATTTACTACAGCAACTACTATGGTTATAGCAACAATAACTACTACTACTACTATGACTATAACTACTACTACTTCCACTGCTACTATTACAACAACTACTACTACTACTACTGCTACTACTACTACTGCTAGAACCTATACTACTACTACAACAACTACTACTACACTACTACAACAACAACTACTATTCCTACTACAACTACCCCAATTACTATTACTACTACAACTACTACTACTACTACGACTACTACTACTTCTACTACTGATACTAATACTACTACTACACTTCTACTACTATTGCTACTATTACAACTTCTACTTCTACTAATACTACTACTTCTACTACTAGTACTACTACTATTACAACTACTACTACTACTAAAACTACTATAGCTACTACTGCTGCTACTACTACTACTACCACTAGTAGTACTACTGCTACCACTACCACAACTATTGCTACTACTACTACTCCTACTACTGCTACTACTACTTCTACTACTGCTACTATTACTTCAACTACTACTACTATTACTACTTCAACAACAACAACAACAACTACTACT